>APFE031107674.1:0-15006 GCA_000404065.3 Pinus taeda
ACACTTCCAAAGCCCAAAGAAGAACAAAAAGACCCAATCATCCAAGGGAAGACTCAAATTTATATAGCCCCCAATAATTACAAAGAATAGTTGAAAGACCCAATTAAAATGATGGAATACGATAACAACAAGAAATTGAAGCCAGATTACCTTACTATTGAATTGGGGATCTAGAATGAGGTTGAGTAGATTGTATATTGGTCAAAGTGAATCCCCCAACTTCTCCCTTCTCACTTTTGATTGTGGGAGAGGAAAAAAATAGCCATAATGCTAGGGTCCTAGAGGATATACAACCTACCAGATTTAAATTTATTGTGTGAAAACCATACAAGAGTATTTTCCTCGATAATGCAAGGATTTCCACTTCTATATTATTGTTTGTACCTTGAGTTCATCCCATGCTCCAATGAGGCCAGTCAAACTATATATCATTAGAAACCATAATCACTTACATGGATGCATAATCAAAGTCCTTACAACCAAAGTAGACACATATTTTCCTTCTTCACTTGCCCTCTGTATGAAAACCAAAATAACATGATATTATCAGACTTACCCATTGAATAGTGTTTAATTCACACACGTATGTGCATGGTGGAGGTGATCCACACCACCCCCACCTTAATCACTGTGAGGGTCAATGGGGTGGTGGGCACCATCTGTAAAACCCCTTGCCACTATTAATCCACCCCCATCATGGAATATCTATCCTTCTCCAGGATACTATGTAAATAATTGGACCAAATAAATTTATTTTGCAGAGCTCATGGAGAGGTTAAACTTAGATCTCACTCTTGGCTCCCCCAATTAGCTAGAAAATTAGCCACCTTATTACTTGTTCTGCAAGAATGATCTGTAATAACATATGGAAAGGAGGATAACAATTGTTGGATTTGAGATACTAATAATTTTAAGCGCAAATGTTTGACTACTTTAGCCACTAGAGAACCATAGATGAGTTTATGGGAAGTAAATATTACTAATTGGGAATCCCTATCCAGCTGAATATTTGAGAAACCCTCGTCTTTCACAATCCTCAACCCTCACTCCAGGGAAATAAATTCTGCTACATTGTTGTTGGTGAATCCATAGTTGCTAGGATATATTTTTAGAGTATTCCCAAGCCAATCCTAAAAATTACCTCCATACCTCGTCGGGCCAGGGTTTCCTTTAGTATCCCTATCAAGTTTTAACTTAATAAATCTAAGGGGAGGAAGATAGAAACATTTTGGGGATGAACTGGGGTTTAGGGGATGATTATACCTTCCTAGAGATACCATATCATATGACATTTCTAGATCTTTTGATATTTATTTATCTTGTTGATTGAATTTATAGTCCTCTAAGAACCAGGATTCTGATAGGATAGTCTCCTTTATATTCCTGTTAATTGCTTTCCATATGAAATTCAATGTTCTTCTTTTATTTTTAAAGATGTTTCTATTTCGTTCCTTCCAAACATTCCAGAGTACAAAACGAACAACTAAAGCCTAATCTCTATTAACCACAAAGCTCTTATAGAGTGATTGGTGCCAATTCTGTAGAGTTCCACTAGGCTATTTGGAGAGTGTTCTAGATGTGTTATTAAACGTAGTAGCGAGTTCCATATATCCTCTATGAAGGGAGACGTATTCAAAAGACATTCTATTGTTTCCTCTTATTCTCTAAATAGGGGACACACTGAGGGTCTTATGAATTCTTTCCTCCATATGTGATCCTGTGTTATAAGTTTCCTCCGTCCAATGAGCCATAAGAAATGTGCCACCTTAGAGTATAATTTACCAATAAAGATCATTCGCTAGATGGGTTCTTTAGGGATATCCAACTAATCAACCATAAAAATGTAGGCATTCTGCAGAGTAAACATACCTTTTTTCCTTTGTCCCCATCTTAGCTTGTCTGGATCTGTACCAAATTACATTCTTCTATCTTGAAGAAAGTGGTTGAGAGTAGGCCATAGATAGAGTGCTTGATCATCTATCCAATTATCTTGAGTTTTCCAATCCCGCTAGATCGAATGAGGATGGAACTCCTTCTAGAAGTTTTATACCTTAGTTCCTCCATGACTAATGGTAAAAATTTTAAGGTCTCTTAGGTCTTCCCTGTCTCCCAAATGAGGACGTTGTTGAGAAGATTCCTCCTATAAATGTGTTGTCCAGCCATCATGGATGTCCCATAACATATGTTCTTGTATCAAATATTTATTCTCTTGTGCCAATTTCCATATAGGCAAACCTTGGGGAAAGGCCCAGGCTCTTAGTTTATAAATTGGGAGCTTGATTGACTATATTTTCTATCCCAAATCTGTTTCCAAATTTCATGTCCCCTTTATAACCATTTGCACCACAAATTTTCTCCCAAGGATTTTTTGAGGACTTAAGGGTCCCTCAATCCTAGTCCACCTACTTTTTTTGGAAGATATATCTTCTGTTGGGCCACCAACACCCATTTCCTAGCCTTATTAGTACGTTGCCATAATAAATTCCTAAATTTGGAAGTGATATTCTTATAAAATAATTTCGAGGAAGGTAATACTAAGAATTGGTAAACCAAAAACTTGAAGGACCAATTTGAGAAATGTAGCTCGACCAACCAGATTTTAGGACCTGAAGGCCTAGTTGTCTAGTATTTTATAAATTCTTTTCAAAATTTCTTACTAACAAGAGATCCGTAGGGATTTTTCCAAAAGGACTTTGTTGCAATATCTATTGAGGTTGTTATCAACTTGTGTAGACAAATACTCAATCCAACTATGCTTGCATAGGTTGTCTGGTGTTAAAGAAGAAGATTCTATACTTTTTTCCATTTATCATGGTGCCTAAAGTAGCTTTAAAGTCATTAAGTTTGCAATTAATCATTCTCGTTTCTTGGAGGGAAGGCTCACCAAAGAGTATAATGCCATCTACAAATTGGTGTTGTGTTATTAGCAAGTCCTAACCAAATATGCGGATACCTTTTGAGATGACATTAATTAAAAATCACCTTGATGTATCTTCCCATCCCTTCTGCAGTAATGAATAAGAATGGGGATAAAGGATCACCTTGTCAAAGGCCCTGTGATACACTGAAAGTATAGTTTGGGGAACCATTTAACACGATGGAGAATAAAGTTGTAGAGATAAGGATTTAATCCAATCAATCCATTGCCGAGAGAAATTGAAGGCTTACAGGATTATGATAAGGTACTGACAATTTAACCAATCATAGGCTTTGGAAATATCGAGCTTGATCACAATTCTAGGCGTTTTTAGCTTCTTAAGGAAGTGGACAACTACACAGGACATAAATATCCCATCCAAAATTTGACGGCCTTCGATAAACCTCATTTATTCATGGGAAATAATTTGGTTGAGGATGGGTTTAATATTTTTCACAATCACAGATTAGATGATCTTATACACAACATTACATAAATCTATTGCTTGAAAACCACTGGGATCGCAAGGGTTACCATTCTTAGGAGTAAAAGTAAAAAATTTGGCATTGACGCTAGACCATACATAATGAATACTTTGTGACTTCCCCACTTTTCCATGAACTTTATTTCCAATGAGTAGCCAACACGATTTGAAGAAATCAGTTGTGAATCCATCTTTACCAGGAGCCTTGTTTCTTGGAATTTCCTTCACCACTTCTTGAAATGTAATTTATGATATTATAGCAATATTTATATCCAAATTAACAAATTTTGGTATGTGGGATTTAATGCAAGAAATGGCATCTTCTCTATCTTGGTCTTATTATGTTAGCATTTCCTAAAATTAAGACAGCAACTCTTCCTCCATTTCCTCATGTTGAAAGAGATGATTACCCTCCTTCAAATTAAGGGAAAATATCCTATTGTGATGCCTATGTTTGACCATGGATTTATGGAATTTTTTTGTGTTCATCTCCCCCTCTCTAAGCCACTTAATTATTGACTTGTGCTTCCATAATATTTCCTCCTACTTTTGATGGTTCTCTAATTAGTTAATTAGTTGATCCTCCATTATCAGTGCTTTTGTTTAACCTTCCTAAATTATTTCTTGTTATATCTCTTGCATGCATGTCTATAGCTTAGATTTCTATCATAAAATATTACCAAATCCTTGTTGGTTCTAGTGTTTTATTTTGGATTTTATCTCCTCCAGATTTCGTTGAAAGTTCTTCATCTAGTTCCTCCCCTAAACTGAGATATCCTTCTACCAATCTTCCACTTTAGTCAAGAAAACTGGATTCTGAAAGCCATAAACTTTCAAATCTAAATGGGTGATTGTGTGGGGTTGTTTCCAAATATATCTCAAGTCAGATGAGCCAATGGTTAGAATTGAGACAAGATAGAATGATCGCCTCTACAAAAACATCTCTCCCTAGAAGCTCCTCTGAGATTATAAAATGGTCCAATTGACTAGTTATTTGGTGGTGTCCCCCTCTACGGTTATTCCATGTGAATATCCCATTAATTGTTTCTATGTAAGCTACTCTCATATCTTAGATAGATTCCCTAAAGAGTTATGGGATCGAATCAAAGCATCAAATGTCCCATTTATTTTCTTCTGTAACCTTGATGCAATAATAATCTCCCGCTATTATTGAAAATTCATCCCTATGAATATTTCTTATCTCTCTTTTGGTCATTTAAAAAACAATTTTTCTCTTATAACAAAAAGGAAATAAATAGCAGATAAGCATATCTCCTCCTTTACCCTGACACAATGGAATTTCCCTGATAATATATTCTAGCAGGCAATTTAGTCTTGAAATATTATTTTTGTTGGATTCTAGACTACCACAAACCCTTTTGCATTACCTTTGGCATCTATTGTCATAGATTCACTCCCTCTGCAACATATATCCATGATCTTCGGTAGCTTCTCAAAGGAAACTTTGGTATCTTGTATAATGAGGATCTTTGGTTTCTCCTACGTTATTCTATCTCTTAAGTACCTCTTCTTCCCCTCACTATTGAGGTCCTGAATGTTCTATGAGACTCTTTTCTTTGAGAGGGGGTTATAAATGGGGGGGAATATCCCAATATCAATGCAACTTGCTAATGCAGAAGCATCATGAAAAAAATTATTTTCCATTTAATTTATAGAAAATCTAAGTTTGTTAAGTGAACATTAAGGTGTGTTTCAATAAATGACTTATTAGCCAAATTTATCTTTAAAATCAATTGGAGGGTTGAAAGCTACTTGAGTGGGTTTATTTTCTATTTTCTTGCTAGTTAGATCCTACTTTTGTAGGTATGAAACAAAATATTGTTGTAACAATATTTTGGCCAAATTAGTAGAAAAGGTGGCCTATGAAAGGAGGCAGAGTGACTGTGAGTGTAGCGAACAAGATTTTTTCTTTTCCTTTAAACAGAGCTTTTGCAATCTCTAATTATATAATACATATGTTAAATTATTGTACAATCCTATGCATATTTATTTTAGAAGAGTGATTCTAGATATTTTTTATTAATAGGGTTGAGAGGTAATGTGTGTGTGTGTGTATGTGTCTATAGACTATAATAGTATATATATATATATATATATATATATATATTATTATATATTAATTAATATATTTATTATATAGATATTTATATATATATATATATTATATATAATATTTGACAAAGATATTGCAGGAGGTTCGTGAAGAGTGTTAGGGTATTTTCAAGGTCATGAGGCCGCACACAAGACTTAATCCCTTTTGTTGATTTTGAGAAAACCATCACTTGACTGCTCGTTAAATGAAATAGGTTGGGCTTAAGTGAATGGGATGGAACATTCCATTGTGGGGCCCATCTAGAGAATATACCCTAATGACATTGTTAACTCACTTATTTGATGCATCAGAATGTTGTGAGCAGGTGGGTGCTTCCTAGAGGTTTCCGCCCTGACGATTCTTGGCAGGCTTCCTTTCCAATGAGCGAATGACTTTATGAGCAGCCCGAGACCTTAATCGTGGGTCCTGCCTGAGGGGGTTTACCCCAGTGGTATTTGCAATAATATTTTTTCATTGCATCAAGATAAGTAAAGCAAGTCGAAGGAGATATTAGATGAAGGCTTGAGCGAGCCCCTCCTGGAACTCCTACCTGGCAAGAATTGTAAACATGTTCCCTTTGTGATGGCTCCATTGAACAGGCTGATGTGGATTCGACTATGTATTGGCTAAGGTGAGGCTACCGTGGAGACTATATGTGTGCTTCCAATTAAAACCATCAGCCACCAATTTTTTTAATAATAGGGACGGTGCTGCAAAGGCCTAAACCTAAGTCATAAAGAGGATCACAGAGGTCTGGAGAGGTGGGTTTGCATAAGGTGGTATTAGAGTGCACAAGATCTAGGAAAAGTGAAAATTAAGCATTGGTAAGTTGTCTTTGTATTTGATCTATTCTATCAAGGATGGAAATTAGAGTTGGAAGAGGTAGAGGTTGAGGAAGAGTTTGACCAGTTGCAAATATAGAGTTGAGGGAACAGGTGAAAACTCTTTGGTGAAGGCTGGTGTTAGTGTGAAATTTCTTGGAAGGTGTACCAAAAACACTTCACTTATTTCACTAGGTGACACGTGACCCTAACAACAATTTGTGGCTACTTACGCTTCATATCTATAATAAAACTTGGAAAAACCTACAACAAAACAATATATACCTTCCAAAACAACAAACAACAATATATATATCCAATGCAATAACCCAAATAGAAAGACTTTTAAAATGAATAAATATTTTATTAATAACACCTTGTGAAGGAGATCTAAAAATATGGTCTACAAATCCCCCTTCGTGGGATGGGTCCTTTCATGTCCTTGATGCTTCAATAATTGATTTTCTCTCTCAATGTATGAAAAAACCCAAAACAATGTGGAGAACTCAAATGAGAGTTCAAGTGAAAAGAGACAATAATGGTGATGATGATAATGATCATGGTGAAGAATGAATGGAAAACCCTCCTATTTATAACAACATGTTGAGTTAATATCGAAATGGAGAATAATAAAATAATATTGACCAAATCAAGATCTAGCCATTAGGAATACTTTATTATATTTTTTGGAGAGGGAAAAGATATTCAAAATGGTCAAATATCTTCATTTAGAAATAATTAACAAATAAAATGGTTTATTAATTATTTAGCGAGGATTAAGAATGGTGTGAAAATGAAATAATTATTAAATAGTGATTTAACAATTATTTCAATAATAGAAATAATGAATAATTCCCCTCAAGCTGGCATGGTGAGGGGGGATTGCAACCAAAGAATCCCTGGTGAACTAGAAAGGGATCTAAATATCTGAATGGATCATTTGAAGGAGACATGTATGTTGTGGGCATTACAAGCGGCAGAAACCGAACCCATCACATCTGCAAAACTGCATTTGAGGCTAGATTAACATCTGCGATATCCCGTCATGTAGGGGCATACCTGAAAGACCACCCCCTCATGAGGTCTAGACAATCTCACACATAGTCGGGAATCATTGGGACAATCATCTGGATCACCAAATCATCGAGTGTACGATTCTCAATCATGCGATAAGGAGATGGTGTTGATTATGGGAGAAACAACCAAGTAAAAGGGAAATGATGATTACCTTTGCTTGATCTGAGGCACTGAACAAGGATGAAACTTGGAACCAAGGCACACCACCCTCTGGACCACTCTTTTGGAATAAATGTGCTAAAGTCAACAAAAGAGGGCCCGCCAAAGTTAAGGAAATAAGGAATCCTTAACAAAGGCATGAGGTATCATAGTAGTGTGACTAATGGATTGACACTAGGGATGATGATGGGAGGAAACAAGATGAGTGGAGGATTGACGACTTCCATTTTGAGATCATGATATGTATGGTTGACTTGGTAGAAACTGACTCGATTATGGAGGGGATGGTCAATGACTCAAACAGGGGTTTGGCAAAGACGGAGCAGTAGGGATGGAAGCCAAATATGAATATAATGGGATGAATGCAACACAAATATGTATGGAACATTGTAACTAGACTCAAGGGGACGCAAAATAGACTCCATAGATACAAGGGTGACTCATCTCGAATTCTCTAAACAAGGGTGCCTCGATAATGCTTCTAGTGGGAGAGGCCCAGAGGGGAACATGAAAAACATGAGTAAATGATGGTTACTCATGAAGAGAAATGACACGTGAGTCAATCAATGCAAAGGTAAAGTGGTAATAGAGTATGGGTGGCTCAAATGAATAATTCGATTCTAATAGGCAATAAAGTGAGACCTCATGGAAAAAATGGATTCTTGGTGAAGTGTCAAATTGCCAAAAACAAAGGGAGACCAATTAGAGAACTCAATGAGACATTTCCAATGGTGTTGATGGTTCATCAAACATAGCTATATCTTGGTCACAATGGGCAACAAAAAAACTAGGGTTTTTTCTATCAAAGGGATTTTTCCCCCAAATCCAATTCATTTGCATGTGGAGAATTTGGAGAGGAGGAGAAGGGCCTAAATCTTGTGGAGATCATAGCGGACAAACCAACCGCCAAAATCAGGATCTGTAAGTTAGAGGTAGGTGGCCTAACCTTACTCATCCTTTTTTGTGGATTATACTTTCAGAGTAATGATTCAGGTCATTGTAGGGGACCCCTTCTCATCCTCATGGTCGCAACACACTATTGGGGGCCTACTCTGCATTTTGGAACATAGGAACTAGGCCCATAAGTGCATCCAACGCAGCTTTGAGGGAAACAACTGCATTTTGTGTTGAGAGGAGAAGCAGGACTAGTGGTCTGTGGTGAGTTGAAGCTCAGTAGTAGACATGCATGCCTTTGAATCTGAGCTAACAAAACATAATAGTATTTTTTAAGTATGGAAAATCTAAAGGTTGTATGGCGAGAACAAGATTCGAAACCCCTTTTTGCTGAGATTAAGGGGAATCAAGCCGTGAGAAGGATTTTGGCATGGTATGGCATGCTAAACTTCTTAGAGAATCCTTTGATGAGGGTTGGTGAGCCCTTGCTGTCAAGGATTGTGAGTTACTGGGACCCAAGTCAGGAGGACTTTGTAGTACAAGGGCACAGGATTGATATCACAATCGAGGACATGTATTTTATGAAAGGATTTCCCCCCTTAGGGGTGGTAGCGGAGATACATCCAATGATGCATCATGGCAAGTATATATGTGGGTTTTTTTATCATCATTGTGTACCGAGGGTTCATGCAAAGGGCATGACCATTCAAATCAGTGACCTAGAGAGGCTTGAGACACAAACTACAGCCGCAACAATGTTCTGGATCTTGCGTAGTCATGGCTTCCACCATATCACTGGGGGCAGATGATGCTGGTGGAGATTTTGTTGGTAGGGACCTACCATGGGTGGGCCCAAATGATGTTGTCATCATTGAAATGATAGTTGATTCTATACAAATAGAAGACCAATGATAACTATTCACTTGGGATAGTGTTATGCTCACTCTTCTTTGAGAAGATCCCCACTATTAGGCCTCATGTACAAATCTGTGACGGGGGGCCACAGGAGCCCAAGATGTGCCACTGGGGGTAGCTACTATGATGAGGTAGAGAAGGGGGAGTCAGACAAGTGTTCTGACCTTAGTTTTTGGCACATTGGGATGAGATACCATTGTACATAGATGATTACCCATATATCGAAAAGAACTATTAATGGGATCATGACTTAGCACTTCTATTAGGACGAGCGTGGGGTCCATATGGTAAGTGAAAATTTCTATATATTTGATGCATTGATAGTTACGAAATACGTGTATATGTTAATGGTTTCTATACCTTTTGGTATGTAGATATAGGATCGGTGAGGTCGACAAGATACACAAGACAAGTTGCAGCACCCGAGGCAGCAGATCAGGGTGGGGCCACATCACAATAGAGATCAAGTAGTGATGCTCTACTAGAGGATCTAAGATGTATATTCGACGTGTTACTGATCGGGGTGAGAGAGCATGGGTGGCATGAGATAGAATATCTTTATAAAAATGAGTTCACTGGTCTTCCCTGACAGTGGCAAGGAATCACGCGGTGCATTGCTATGGTCAGTCAGGTAGTATGATACCTACGAGCTGGTGGGATGGAGCCAATGGCTCGAGAGCCTTCAGATGATAGTGATTAGACATAGGGACATGTGGGTCCCCATTTTTGTGTTGTGATAACATGCAAATGATCATGTCAGATGTATTTTAGATTAGTGAACTCAAAACATTATATTATGATACATATTTATGGTTATGCATCTTTTGTGGTGATTGTGGTTTGCCATTTGTTTATGGATGCCTTCTTGTATATGCATGTGATAAATGACAATCTAGAATTTTATTTTCAATGGTATCTACATAGTGATTTTGGGCTCTAGGCACATGACTGAATGTAATGGATTCAAATTCACATGCCAGAATCTTAACTCGTAGATATTTTCTAAATAGGATAGGATTATGCACATGATAAACATCGTTCAATTGCATGATAAATAACATGGAATCCAGAAAAACATGAAGGTGAAGGGTGCGACGATCAAGGGCATCGGCTAACGAACCTATCACATCATCATATTCAACCTAGTTATTGGTGGCAGATCCAATGCAGATGTCATGCTTTGGACTAACAAATGCAAGGGGCTAAAAATGGCCCAAGCTACTGAGGCTAGATTCTTGGTGAAGTGACTCACACCATTGGCATAACCGATATAAGGTGTGGATGATGGATCCATCTAAAAGATGCAAGAAGACAATGTATAATATGGTGGAGGGTGCAATCTACCTAAATTCAAGAAACAGAAAGAGATACACACATTTCAATGGGAAATGCTATGGCTAAAATTTCTTGATGTAAAGTGCATTACAAGGGTTGGGAAGGATTTCTCCTTCTGGACCCTCCAAAATGTATGCCACTTTTCCCAAACACTTATGGATGATGTAAGGTCCTTGCCATAATTTTTCAAACTTTCCATGCCCAGGGAAATCATGAGCTTGGTCATAAACAAGAACAAGGTTACCTTCATGGAAGGTACAAGGGTGAAATTTTCGGTTATATTGAAATTTGGTGTGCTTTTTGGCCACTTCAATGGTTTGGAATGCAACATGGCAGTCTTCACTGGCATGCTCAAGCATGATAATTCGTTTTTCTAGAGGTTGGGTTTCTGGGAGGAGTTCGACAGCAAGGTGGAGGGAGGGGATTTCAAACTTGATTGGTAATACTACCTCCTCTCGAAAAACAAGGTGGAAAGGAGTGCACCCGGTGGCGGTCTTGGTATAAGTTCTATAGGCCCACAAGGTAGGAAAGATCATTGAATGCCATTTTCTCTTGTGTTTATTCATCATCCGTTGAAGCATACTCTTAAGGATTTTGTTGAAAGCTTCAACTTGGCTGTTGCCTTGGGGGTAATAAGATGATGAATATTTGTGTTCAAAGCCCAACAAAGAGGATATCTCACACCATATCTAATCTTCAAAGTGTCGGCCATGGTTAGAGACCAATTGTTTTGGAATCCCAGATCGAGTGATAACATGGTAAAAGAAAAAGAGGGTTGCAATAGCATCAGTGTTATTGAACATTGGCATGGCTTTAGCCCATTTGGTTAAATAGTCGATGGCCACGATAATATACTTGCAATTATTAGCAGATGGGGGTCAACACTCAATAAATTCAATAGCCCATTTATAGAAAGTATCGATTGCAATGATGGGATGAAGTGGAGCAGGTAGAGATCGTGCCTTAGGGATGTATAACTAGCAATTGGAATTGTGTTTAAATGCCTCAATACAATCGTGAAGGAGAGAAATCCAAAATTAACAAGTGCACATGATTTTCTTAACAGTGGCCATTCCAGAGATGTGACCACCACAAACGCCACCATGGCATGCATTGAGCACTTTCTTAGCTTCAGAATAGGTGAGACGACGATGAAGGCTACTGTCAACACCATGATGATAAAGATTGTCATTGATGAGGAGGTAGCGAGGGGCTTGATGTCGAATACATGGTCGATCATCATGAGTGAGGTGGGGGCTAAATTTATGGGTTTGTAAATAGGTAAGGATGTCATCATACCAAGGATCATCAGAGGTAATGGCAAAAAAGTGTTCATATGGAAGATCATCATTTACCATCATATCAAGCGCACTAGTGGGAGGACTGCCATTTACCCGTAGATCACGTGCACTAGTGGGAAATTTAGAAATGAATTTAGCAAGGGCTAAACATTTCTTAGCCTTCGGTGTAACAAATTCAAGATCAAATTCTTGAAGGATAATGATCCAACGGGCATACTTCCCGTTAATGATCCGTCAACTCAATAGGGAATCCATGGGTTAGGAATTGGTCACAACTTTGGTGGTACACATAAGGATATAATGATGAATCTTTTGAATAGAGAACACAACAACCAATGCCAACTTTTCTTTGTGTGAATAGGACACAATGGTACCATTAAGGGTCTTACTGACATAGTATATGACATGCTCATTGCCTGCCGAATCTTCTTATATGAGGACCCTAGTGACCAAATAGGTGAATGCAAAGATGTATAAGATGAAATCCCTCTCATATTTAGGTGGACTAATCAAGGGAGCATAAATGAGAGCTCTTTTTAGGGCATCAAAAGACTGTTGAGCTTGGTCATCCCAAACAAATGGAATGTTAGATCTAAGGAGTCTAAGAAAACCATGAGTTGTGGTGGCATAGTCAGGAAAAAAACCTACAAAGAAAATTAGCTTTGCCTTGGAGGCTTTGTAACTGGAAAAGCATACGAGGAGGAGGAAGTTTGAGAATGGCTTGAGCTTTGAGAGGGTCAAGAGTGATATTGTCTTTGGACACTATGAATCCCAAAAGTTAGCTGGTAGGAACGCAAAAGACACACTTAACGGGGTTGAGGCGAATTTTATACTTACAACATCGAAGAAATATAGTACGCAAATCATGAAGGTGTTGCAACAGAAGTTTGGAATGAGCGGTGAGATCGTCTAGATATGCAAGGATAATATGAGCCATGCCATGAAAACAATATGACATGGCACACTTAAAAGTGGCCCCAACATTCTTTAAACTAAACAACATGAAATTATAAACAAAAGTTACCCACTGACTAGAGAAGGTGATTTTAAGCTGATCGACATAACGGATACGTATCAGGTTATATCTGGAGAATCCATCCATAAAGGAGAGAACTGCATGCCCCAAAAACTCATGAATGACCTAGTCTATGAAGGGTCTGGGATAATTGTCTTTGGGACTTTTTGTTAAGAATGGGAACAAGATGGGACACCCAAATGGTGTATTCAATGGGATAGATGAAACTAGCCTGCTTGAGCTTATCGATTTCAGCTTATATAGCTTCAAATTTGGAAGGATGAATAGGCCTTTGATTTTGGCAGACAAGGATAGCATCAAGCCAAGTGTCGATTTCATGTTCAACAATGGCAGGATCAAGTCTAGGAATTTCATAATAAGACCAGATGAAAACATCACAGAATTCTTTGAATAACTTGGTGTAAGCATTAATTTATCCTAGGGCGCATTGGTCCCCCAAGATGATATTTTCTTTTATTCCTAGTTTATTTGAAATGTTGATTTTGATGGTCGGGGAAACGTTAGTCATATTTCCTTCTTCAAAAAAATCTAGTGCAGGAATGGGATTTCTAAACCAATGGACTTCACAATGAATGAAGTCTTTAGACTCCACAACATATTGGTCATGGGTTTGCTGCGGAAGGAAGTACGAACGATGGTGCATATCATCCTAAGGATAATCGGGGTTGGTCATGGCTTCTATAATTTCTTCATCATGATAGAAGATTGGGGGAATAGAGGAAGAGAGGCCACATGATGAAGAAGAGCATCTTCATGAGAGACAAGGTTCACATATGCATTGTCAAGGTGGGGAAACATATGACTAGTAGAGGGAATATCTACCGATGTTGAGACCAAAGTATTCATTGAATAAGGTTAAAAAAAATCACAAAAGAAGACATCAAGGGAGTTCCAATGCATCTATCTCATGAATGATGACAGGTAGAGAATGGTAGTGGTATTATCCATCATCTTGGCTTCAGGGGGAGGAATCATAATGGGTGGTTGAGAGACCTCATGTTTTGGTGTAAGTGGGACAAGAATCTGTTGGTATAGGAGAGGTGGATTCACTACGAGCGGCCTCTAATTTGCGAAGAATGTGGATTGTATTGTCTAGTCAATTTAACGTCTTAAATTGCTCTACATAAATTATCAATCCGGGTATCGTAAACTGATGAAGTGTGGTGCACTATATGTGCTTAGTTAACCTTTTTCTTACTTTGTTGTTTTATAGTTTATGTTGTTTTTGGGTTTTTGTTCTTGTTGGTTTTCTAAAGTGTCAATCAAAATAAAATGCAATAACCAAACAATGAGCTAGTGACTATGAGACCCAGTATCCTCGCTGCTTCAGCAAAAGGACAAGATGATTCTATCATGTCATTAGTCATTAAAAGGCTATGTGCATCACTAATCTACAATCAACTTGAAAGCAATTTATGTACAGCTAATATACATAAGCATAACAAAATTAAATGCAAAATTAAATGATAACTATACAAGGCAGGGGCCCTCTGCCACCTATGAAATCAAAGCAAAATTGAACACACTTGCATGAATTAAAATTGCATGAATGAAAAATCTAATCTATCAAACTTGAAAGTAATCAAATCAAATCAAAGCAATATTTACAAAATGAAATCTACTCTACCTTACATTCTACAAAGCAATATTTACAAAATTAAATCTACTCTACCTTACATTCTAATGTGCTCCATGACATCTACTTCACATCTCCTTCCATGTTGAGAACATCAAAGCTTTATTCAAATTCTTCAAAAGTACAAAGTACAACAAAGTTCTCCAAAGCTTTCAAAAGCCATCAAGGAAGAACTACAATCTCAAGAACTAGAGACTAAAAGACTAAAAAGACTTCATAGACTTCCTAATGAAGGAGAGAGATCTCCTATTTATACAAAAAGATGAGAGCCATCTCATTAATGATAATCCATGAATTTCTCCCTCTACCTCTAGAGTC
>APFE031107676.1:0-12093 GCA_000404065.3 Pinus taeda
ACAAAAGCCATGAATCTAATCCTTAATACTCTGTCAAACACTATAAAGCAAAAGTTGGCCAATGCTCAGCAGCGAAACATCTTTGGGAGAAACTTCAAGATCCTTATGAAGGTCAAAAACATACAGGTCAAGATAAAGATGTTGATAATGGTGTGGATTCTCACATCAAAGAATTGAACAACGATAATGAAGAGGATGCAAAAGAATACTTAGGAAAAATAATTAATTAATATCTTCAAAGAATGGAAGAACATATAGAGGGAAAATAAGGCACTCAAAGAAGTTGTTCTCTTACAACTCCAGGTGCAAGAAGCAGAAAGGAAATTAAAAGAATCTATTCAGAAGCGTGAGGTAGAAGTCAGCCAAAAACAAGAGGAACTAGATGCATCTTCAGCAGAAATTAGTAGGCTTAGAAAGGAGAATGAAAGGAAAAAGGAACAAATACAAGTTCTTAACAAAGAAGCAGAAAAGGTCACTCTTCTAAAGCTACAAGTAAAAGAAGCAGAAGATAGAAATAAATTGTTGAAAGGCAGATTTCAGGAAGATCTTACACAAAAGCAAGGAAAACTTGACGCAACTCTTCATGAAATCAACAAGCTCAAGGAATGGAAAAAGGAACACTTGTTGGTTATTGAAATGAAAGATCAAGAATTGGTTCATTTGAAGATGACGGAAAAGGAAGCAAGTAAAGCTCCATGTGCCAAAGGCTCAAGCTCCAAGACTTTGCAAAACAAAATTGGGGAGAAGATTGATCAAAGTGAAGGACCGAAGAAGATTAAAAATGTTGTGGCTCCAATGAATAATGTCGAAACAATCAAGGACAAGGATCAACAAGAGGTTGTACCTTCTCCAAGAAAGAATGAATACAGAAGATCATCTAGACAAGATAACTCATCCAGGTACGTTAATTTGTTCAATGGTTATTGTTTTTCATGTACTAACTTTGGACATATGCCTAAGGATTGTAAAGCTTATGACGAGTACAATTATCAAGGGCATTATCAAAACCCTAGAAGTAAGGTTGCAGGAACTCAAGATAGATACCTCAATGGTTTCATCGACCGAAAGTATATGTTTATCGCTCCATCATTCAGGCCAAATGTTGAATGCTACAAATGCCATTAGATCGCAAATACAGGTATAAGATGGAACCTTCCGTAAATGACAACCCAAACATCAGGTATAGGAAGGTCTAGAGAAGGAAACAAATGCAAGAAGACCAAGAAAATGAGAAAGTCTCGGCAGTCATGCTTTTAGGTTTTGTAAAGGCAAAAGGGCATGATGAATCTCTTATGGATGTTTTTGAAGTTCAGGATGATCCAACAGCAGAGTTGGTTCATACATTATTTCGAAGATGTTGACTCCCTGTCTTATGAACGTTGAAAAGAGGGAGTCTATATAGCAGCTATGATTTTATGGATCTATCTTTGACAGGTTAACAGTTGGCAGATATAAAGAAGTTTATATTCAGCACTATGAGCAGTTTCAGTGGAGTAACAGTTTTCGCAGGCAAAGTTGATCCATATTGACAGGTAGAATCAGCAGTGGCAATCAATATGAAGCATAGCATGACAGGGGGAGATAGGTTGTCTATTGTAGTAAGCATTAAGTAAGAAAAGCAGTTAAAGGAAGACAAGCATCTGGCAGAAAGATAAAGGAAAGCATTTCATCAGGAAGAGTACAGGCAGGTTACAGTTCCACAGAATAACGCATATTGTCAGGGGGGGCCACCCTTTTCCATTGATGTCAAAGGGGAAGACAAATCAAGAGAAGAAGATCGAGGCTTGTCAAGGGGAGCAGTGATCATAGGGGGAGTACATGTGTTGCCATCAATTCAAAAAGGGATATTGTTGAAAGATGTTGTCATTGATGCCAACATTAGTTAATGAATGCTCTTAATATTTGTTTGGATTATCAATTGGAAGCTATAATTGAAGGATGGCTGAAAACCCTAGCTTTAGGGCTTGGATTTCCTAGGTGATGAATGTACCCTGTACTTGTTGGAGGTTTTTGAAGAAACAAATTTGTGAATTTGCCTTAGAGTTCCTCGTCATTGGATTCTCCTCGTCAAGATGAGTTCGGTGGTATGTGGCAGGCCATGTGGTTATTAGAAGACGAAGGACCCAATTTGTTATGTATAAAATATATATAAAAATAATACAAATAAGATAAATAATAATAATCATGAATAATTATAAATTAACTAATATTTAGTATTGAAAGAGCATCTAATAGACATGTCATTTGTGAAAGGGTACTGCCTAGCTATATATACAGGACCTCAGTTTAAACAATATCATCATATTGTCTCAATACTCTTCTATATTAAACAATATATCTATATATATCTATATATAATATATATATATATATATATATATATATATATATTAATATAATAATATATATATTATCCTATGATGGATACTTCTATATTTTAAATATTTTGAATCTCTCTGCTTCATATACGAACTTTGTTTCTTACATTGGTATCAGAGCCACGTTCTCTGATTCCAACCTTTGGCCATTAAAGTCTCTATCAACTTCATTGTCGTTGTAATTGAAGCGTCTACATAGTTTTGGAGTTTCTCCATTTCAACAGTGTCATCATTCAAGGCTTCGGCCATAAAGGAATAATTAATAATAATAAAAAGAGAGAAAGAAAAGGAAAAAAGGCCTTTGGCAATTACTTAAAAAAACAAAGATATATATATATATATATATATATAATTATATATTATATATATATAAAAATAATTAAAGAAAAAAAATCAAAATACAATAAAAGTCTATATTTAGAAAAATGGGAAAGTATAAAGAATATATATATAGGCAACCAAAAAATATTATAATATTATTAAAAAAAAGATCAAAAATATATACGTTATACAATATATTAAAAAATATATATATATATATATTGAAAATTTTGAAAAAGATAAAACAGGCACAACGCGACCCGCCCACCGCCATTGCAGCCGCCGACGCGCCACAACACTTCACCGCCATACTTAATAGCACACCATACAACGCCCACAACAGACGACTGTTCACATTGAGCCACCATTGTTCACGCCTCGACCAAAATCTCTCCCGCCGCACGACCACTCTTCTGCCATTGCAACAAGATGCAGTTACATTTGTTGGCCTTGCTGACCGCCGGATTTACAGTTGCCATCGTCGGAGACAGTGATCCTTCCTCTTTGCCAGTCGCAAACAAAACCGTCACCCAACAGAGGTCGACTGCAATTCCCTCAACTCACCTACCAACGAACCACTGCCTCTACCAAACTTTGTTCGTCACGTCCATTTTCTGCCAACTACATCGTTGCCACAATTGTAACTTGTTGTTTTCTACCACCTTATTCACACATCACCATCTCATCCCTCTGCCATCAAATCCAAAATTCTTGAATTGTGCGAAAGGGTGCCACTCAAAGTTTGTAGCTCATCCAAACAGGGTTAAAGATTATATATACAAATCAAAAAAATAGTTAATCCCATTTTATATAAAACTCCAAGTAATTACATACCAAAACAAAAAACAAAAAAAAGGAAAAGGAAAAGGGTTATAAAGTATCAACATTAAGTAGGTATGTGAAGAGTACAAAGATTATTTAAATATAAAAGGTATAAAGGAAGTAAAATATATTTTAGAATAAAAAGATTTATTATAAAGGAAGTAAAGTGATATATTATTAAAGTTAGACAAAAAAAGGTTACTTTTAAACCCGATGCTCATACTCGAGAAAGTAAAATGGACACTAACAGTGGAAGATTTTTAGAAACCTCATGCAATGTTGCTAAAGTGCTATGTAGAATTAAGGGGACTCTTGCACTAAATCAAATATAATCAAAAAATTAGATTGTTTTAGCAAAAAACAATATGGCATAACCAATTTATAATTAAACATTGGGGATTATACATTTATATCGCAATTTTTAGTTCAATCCCTATGGAGCGATCAAGGTGACATTATTTTGGGGTCACCCTAGATAGAAACTCTAAGGTCTTTCATCTTAAATATAAAAAAAAAATGACCTTTTCATACAAAAAGAAAACAAATAACACTACAGGATGTTACATTGAAGCCAAACTCAGTAACACCATAAGAAATATAAGATATTTCAAAAGTAATTTTTCAAGAAGGTAAAAAAGTACTACAAAATATGCAAAGGGAAGTTGACAAAATTATCGCTGACAAAAATGAAGAAATTTCTCAGCTAAAAGACCATAGTGAAAAATTACTAACGCAAATTAAGAAGCTTAAGAAGGACAAGAAGTCATTGGAAAACAAGGTACAACAGCTTATTGAGAAGGAAGCATCGAAATCTTCAAATGAAGAAATTCAAGTTGAAGAGAAATGAATGAATACTGATCCAGTGTATACCACAACTCAAGAAGAAAATAGGCCAGTTGAAGAAAAAACACTCAAATGTTGCAATTCAAACAATGAAAATTTTAAGTAAAAATTCTATAACCAAATCAACAACATCAATATCTAAAGGAAATCAAGAAATTACCACACACTTGATAGGGGAAAATCAAACCAAAAGAACTCCTTATCGACATTTGAATCACAAGAGTAGACAACTCAACCAATCTATGTATTTGTGTCACTAGCATCCCCTTTCTTCAAAATTCAGAGGGGCCTCCGACAAGGATGTCCCCTCTCTCCTCTCCTTTTCTTGCTGGTGGCGGAAGGTCTCAGCAGGTTGATTCACAGTGCCAGAAGATCAAACAAGATAAAAGGTATAGAGGTTGCCATCAACCTCTATATTTCTCACCTGCTCTTTGTAGATGATATTTTGCTTTTTTCTAATGGCTCTCATAATGAATTGAAGGAGCTTAAAGAAATTTTTTATCTTTTTATGAAAGCTACTGGAATGCTGATAAATTCTAGGAAATCCCAAGTCTGTGTGGCAGGGTTCAATAGGAGAGAATGCAATGCGATGACAAATCTTTTTCCTTTCCAAACTCAATCTTTGGATTCATCATTTAAATACTTGGGTTTTTGGTTAAAACCGGATGCCTACAAAAAAGAGGACTGGTACTGGTTAATTGCAAAGATAGAAGCAAGAATATCGCACTGGAGTTTCAGATGGCTTTCAAGAGCAGGTAGACTGACTTTGTTAAAATCAGTCTTATTAGCAATCCCGGTCTATTGGGTTGCCCTGACTTGGATCCCCAAAGGCATTTTGGAGAAAATTAGACGGTTGTGTTGCAGATTCTTATGGGCTGGCTCAAGTGAGAAATCTGTTCTTCCGTGGGTGGCATGGGAGAAGATCGCTAGACCTAAAGATTGGGGTGGCTGGGGTATCAAACGGCTACCGGAGTTTAGTCTCTCTTTGGCTGCCAAGTCAGGCTGGAGACTTATTTCGGCGGAAAATCTTTGGACAAGGGTGATAAAACGAAAATACATTGACCCTATGCCCTTGGAAGATTGGATTCGTAGTCAGGGAAAGAAAACGAAGCACTCCTCTGTAATCTGGAAGGCTACGGTGGAGGCCTTCTTTGTGATTGAAAAGGGTCTTGCTTGGAAAGTTGGCGATGGGAGAAACGTTCGCATTGGTAGGGACCCCTGGGTTGGTTGCAATCAATCTTATGCTCTATCCCCTGGCATTTTGAGGCACCTTGATAGTAAAGGTTTTTATACCCTAAATCAGGTGGAAAAAGTGGGTCTGTCTACTATTTGGGGTCAGGCATGGAAGTGTGCGATGGAGTTGGGGCTTGACTTTAGATGGCATAATGAATGGTCCTCATACATTGATGGATCAAATGTTAGGATAAAGCTTGAATCTGATGTGCTGTTGTGGGCGCATGGCAAAACAGGTCTTTACTCTCCAAAAGAAGGGTATGCTTATCTCATGGATCAGAAAGGATGGGCTGCTCCAGAGTGGTGGTCCAAAAATTTGTGGAAGCTTAAATGCCCCCTGAAATCAAGGGTGTTCCTTTGGTGCCTTTTAAAAAGGAAAATTCCTACGTGGGATATCCTACAAAACAGATATTTCATAGGCCCGGGCAGATGTCCTCTGTGCAAGGCTGATGGCGAATCTATAAATCATCTTTTTATGTCTTGCCCTGTCTCGATCTGTATCTAGGGGGAACTAATAAAAATGATAAATATCAGAGACCATTGGGAACCAGTCTCGCTGGATGAAGTCTGGAGAAAATGGTGGAACGACCACCCTGATAGTAATCTTAGGAACCTCCTTCCCATTTTCTTTTGGGGTGTGTGGTTGTCCAGGAATAAAAGCACCTTCCAAGATCAGGCTTCCTCTCCGATAATAGTGGCTTCAAAATGTGCTGCCATTTACTCTTCTCTTCCCCCTCCTGAGCCAAGCACTGCTCCCAACCGTGACACCCCTTTAATTATAAATGAAACATTCCCATGGGCCTTTTTTGATGGGGCATCTCAACAGAACAGGGCTGGGGCGGGAATCTGCATATTTATAAACAATGAGCACTTTTTCAAAGCATCGGTGGGTTTGGGTTTGGGATCTAACAATTTCGCAGAACTAGCAGCTCTTCGCCTTCTCATGTGTTGGTCCTTACAACAGAACATCTTGCGGATTCAAATTTATGGAGATTCTATGAATGTTATAAATTGGGTGAATGGGAAATCTATATGCCAAAATCAGATCTTGAAGGTTGTTTTAGATGAAATCTTGTCATTAAAATCCCATTTTAACATCATCTCTTTTTGTCATATATACAGGGAAAAAAACACAATTGCAGATCAGCTTTCTAAAACAGGCTTACAACAAGTTTTGGGCAGCTGGTCCATAGAGGAAATGAGACAGGGGCAGTCTCACCTTTCTCAGCTTCCTCCTTTTGCTCCTCCGGCTTGATGTCTTACTCCTTTTTCTCTATCGTCTACATCTTTTTTGGCTTCAGGATCATGGTTTCAGTGTAATATCTTTCAGCACTGCTCTCTGTTTGTATCTCCTAGGGACGATGTGATCGTTCATGTTGCTTTTTCGACACCTTCCTGAATGTAGGCGAGTCATATTTGTTTCTGTTTTATGCTCACTTGACAGTCTGAATATGGTGTATTTATGTAAGAGGCTGTTTTCCTACCTGGTAGGAGGCCTCACGGTTCATAGTCTCTCTCCATATGTATATCAATCAGTGGCGGGGTCTCATCCACCGCGTTTTTCCTGCTGGCGGTTTCTGTTTTGCCTGTGGATAGGCTGGGTTTTTCTTCACTTCACTACAATGCCTGATAAATGCTGGTTTTGAAAATATTGTAGTACTTCCCTTGCTGTTTCTGGGAAGTCTAAGAGTCTCCTATGCTGCCCTCTGTTGGGAAGTAGTTGAAGGTCGACTTGTTAAACTTTTTATTCTCCTTAATAAAAAGTTTTAATCTTTTCTTTCGGAAAAAAAAACATAAACAACAAACTTATGTTCTGAAGAATACTGAAGTTTGCACAAATCAATCAAGTGATAACAATTCATTACAAATTTTCAATAATCAAAAAATTCCACAAAAGATCGATTTAGGATGGTCAGATCCCTTCTCAATGCGACAATTTTGTTTATTTCTCGGAGGATCCTATCATCATGTACCAACAAAGATGACAACTCTAAGAACTCTGAAAGATACGAATAGATTACCAAGACAAAGAAACAAATGATACGCCTTGTAAGTGATAAAGCTTTGAGGACAAAGCTTTTTGAAAAAGGAGACAATGTTATGAATAAAATATATATATAAATAATACAAAAAATATAAATAATAATAATCATGAATAATGATTAATTAACTAATAAGAAGTATTGAAGAGGCATGTCTCTATGGACATGACCGTTTGTGAAAGGATACCTTCCTAGCTACATATATGGGACCCTGAATTGTAAAAATATCATCATATCATCTCATATCTCTTCTGTATTCAAACACACAGACACACATATATATTATCCTATGACAAACACTTATATTTCAGATATTCTGAATCTCTCCACTGCGTAAACAAATTTTGTTCGTTACACAATTTGTGGGCAAAAACCCCATAGGGTGTTGATGTGGCAATCCTCCATTGGCTAGCATATTAACTCAAATCATGGGTGTTGGGCTTTCATCAATTCTTAAGGCTAACATAACCCTTGAAGACCTTAAAATTCTTTTTATATATGTACAAGGGGTCTTAGCTTCAAAATTTGAAACCCTAAATCCAAAAAGAGTTGCAGCCTCATCTTCAGATTTCAAATTTAAAAGGGGATTTCCCTCCAACGGCTCATGCTTAGGAGCCCTTCCATAAACTATCAAAGGAACCATAATTCTCCTCACTTAGTAAGAAAATCAAACGATTATCTTTGGAGATTGAACTCTGATTTTTTCAACCCTGACGAAACATTGAATATCAAACGAGAGGGTAGGGTATTTACACTATGGTTCTGAAGCGAACAAAGTTCCTTCTACAGATTAATTACTCCAGAAAACTTGGAATATAACGATATCCATTTGGATACAAATATTATATATCAAATGTATGAATAAGAATGAATAATAATGAATGATCTACAAATGAGAACGAAAGGCTTGCTTATATACCAAGCAAGTGTCTCTTCATGAAGAGTCATGTCCTATTAGCATGCCTCTTCAACCTAATTACTAGCTTAACTAACTATTATTTATGATTATTATCTTTTACATTATATGTATATTATTTATATATTTTATTCGTTACAGGTTCAGGGATTCGTTTTGTATTTGTTCATCTCCAAATTTCGCCCCTTTCTAGGGAAATCTCTGTGGTTTGAAGGTGTCTCCAGATCAGCAAAGAAGGAAGAGTCTGTTATTTATGTGCTTTAACTAAATGATCTATCTTTGAAACACTTGTCTCTGTGGATTGATAAGATTTCACCTGAAAATGGTTGCGGACCTGAAGTTGCATCTTGTGAAGCTCGGATTGTCATAAAATCATCTGCAGTTTTCTGATCTCCATCGAAGATTGGCATCCAAATCCTGAAGTGAATTGAACTTAGTTTTGAGCTTCATTTGTAGCATATGCATCATGTTCTGAAGTATTTGCAAAATTTTGTGCTCTAGAGAACGTCAGTGAAGGAAGGTTTAAACCTCGTTAAGGCAAGTCTAGTCTCTACAGTCTTGGAAGATAGAACCTCTGCCATATAGGGCATCAACTCCTGAAGAAAAGACACGTCATTGCAGGCTAGTGAAGAAGTGATTTATATCATTAACTTCTGCAGACCTGAACACATCATCTGGTAAATTCGCCCTTGCAAAATCTCAAATCTGATATCTCTGTGCCTGCAGTCCTATTTGAAGACAACAAAGATTTATGATTCATCTCTCCAAGCCAGAGCTAATTTAAGGACGGTGACAAGGCTACTCCAGTGCAAAAATTTGATTGTTGTAACTTGTGATTGCTATTTTGTAGAGCCATTGCTTTGAACACTTGCGTATATACATATACACTTGTTTCAATGCCTGCCAGAAGAAGGATAAGTCGACCTATGCATGTTCTCTATGAAGCAAACAGTACAGGTATAATTTGTTGAAGATTATCACGTTGATCTATTGTCTTATCAGTCCTAGTCCTAGAGACAAATTGTAGAGTATCCTTATGCACAAATCATCAATGAAAAACAAAGGTTTGAACAAGGGACCCTAAGTCAAGTTGATATACAAAAACACTTGATGACATGCCAGTAATGGTCTGAAGCTCGATGTCTGTGATACAGTAAGCATCATACGAGGGAGAAGAAATGCATTGTATGCTTATCGTATGATAGACACCTTGATGAATTTGACTATGCTTTGATTTGACAGTGATCTTGTTGAATATGACAATGACTTAAACTTAGTTGACTACAACAGTGATATTATAGTGAGACGGTGTTACAGTGATATTGATGTTAAGTCATCCAGTAATATTTTTGACAGTGAAAAATATGTTGCAGTTGACAACAACTTTGGACAGTGACTTGTGGTGACTTTGAACAGTAACCCAGTATGCATTGATCTTCTTAGACAACAGGTCCTTAACTGTGGAAGTCCCCTTGTCAACATTGACTTGGTAAGTTGGTTGTATACAGAGATTCACATATGACTTATGTGTTGTATGGCAATAATCTTGCATGGTTATTACAGTGAGTTAGAGTGTCAGTGACTTGTAATAGACAAGGATAATAATACCTTGTGAGACAGTGGTTTATATGATGACATGGCAAAGAATCTTTTCCTAGTATGACAGTGATGTATGACACCGTGATGCTTGACTATGATCACAGTGATGCTTGTACTATGACAAATAACACTTACGTTATTGCCGTGATGTGTATTGAGAGTTGTGACAGTGCCTAGGGTTTGAGACAGCATAAGGGGCTTGCATGTTTTTGTTGCTATAGTTGGGACAGTTTAAGGTTGCGCACAGGACAGATTGGTGGCATCTAGGTTGTGCTCGTGGGCACAAGTCTACACTGAAAGCAGTGACAGTATTATCGGATTGTGACACTAGAACAGAGACAAAGCAGGTCATTGTGCTAGTGGATTGGACATATTACTGATTGAGTTTATAACAGATATATCTATACAACGAGCAATGGTGGTTATAGTTGTGAAGCTAGGGTTTCAAGAGCAGAAGTTGATGTACAACATTGCCATTGACGGCTGGGGTTTGACATGGAGAAATAGAAGTAGTTGATGTTGACATCTGAAGTTTGATGTACAAAGGCAGATTTGTTTGACTGAATTTGTGTTGCAGATCCCTTATATTCCAGTTTCTTTGTATTGATTCAGAGCACAAGTGGATCCAATCTAAAAATTGTAAAACGTGGTTTGCCAGTTCATCAGGGTGGTTGGGTGGTGCAACGGAGGAGAGTGGAGTCTCCTTCAAGTTGGAGCCTGAGAACACTTCACGGTAGCAAGGTGGTGCTAGTGCGGGTTGGAGCTTGCATAGGGCGTTGCGCACCTTCAAGTTGGTCGCTGTAAACTAGGGCATTGGGGTGTCCTCCCAGTTGCAGTTGGTAAATAGGGAATGGAGTGTCCTACCGGTTGGAGCCTGTAAATCAAAGGATTGGAGCCTCCTTCAGTTGGAGTTGAAAACTTGATGTAAATCTTTTGAAGACAAATATTAAGAATTATTCGGTGGTTTTTGTCCCAAAGGGGTTTCCACCTAAAAATCTTTGTGTCTGCTATCTCTATTTGTTATGTATTATTGAATGGTGTTGATGATGTTTATGTTTATATGACGTTAATAACAATTAATGCTCTATGGAATTAAAAATATACTAATTGATAAGAAATATTGACTCAACCCCCTCTCAATATTTCCAAAGAATATTTCTCTTGTACTTGTCATTTGAAATTTCTTGCCCATTTGTTCATATTATTGTTCTATCTTTTCTGAGCATCTCTTTAAACTACAAGTTTTATTTATCTTGCAAGCTCTACCTTATTGCTCATATTTCAATATTGTGCTATCTCTTGTACTAACACTTGTCTTGCAGCATTTCTATCCTTGTAACTTGAAACATTATTTCCATTTGCAAGTATTATATCTTTATTTGAGCATTTTTTATAAGGCAATGGTCTATCACACTCTATCTTGTTGATGTCATATTGATTTTATCGAATCCATCTTTTGATATCTACATTGCTCATTAATAATAATACTTGCTAATTAATCCTTAATTCAAGTTATAATCAAATGGTAATTGCCTTGCCTTTTGTCTCCTAGACTTGTTATTTCTAACAAATTTTCCTTCCATCATCATCTTTAGGGCTATGTTGCACAAAACGTAGGGCAAGGGGGTGTTTCCGTACGGAAACGGGTATGAAACGCTCAAACGCGTTTGGTACGGCCCTGAAACGTGTTTCAGGCCGCACTGCCACGTTTCACGAAACTGAAACGTGATTAGTACGGCCTGAAACGCGTTCCAGGGCCGTATGACTCATGTTTCAGCATTTTACTTGTATTTTTTTTTAATTTAGTTTGTTTTCTAATTTATTTTTAGGTTATCCTAGTGACTTCTAGTTGCTTCTAGATGTCTGTCTAAAGTTATAAAAGTGAAATTTTGCCCTAGTGTTGATATGCAGTTCATGGTAATGTTAAATTCTTAAGTAA
>APFE031107695.1:0-34734 GCA_000404065.3 Pinus taeda
CTGATCATTCTGCCATTAAACATTTAATGAATAAACCAATAACTAGTGGCAGAGTTACCAGATGGTTACTATTTTTATAGGAATTTAACATCACAGTGTTAGATAGACCAGGTAAAGAGAACCAGGTGGCAAATTTTCTTTCTAGACTGCAAAATCAAGGTGAGGTTGTTCCGGTTGAAGATTATTTTCCAGATGAAAATTTATTTGCAATTTCCATAGTAAATCCTTGGTATGCTGATTTGGCCAATTATTTGTCTACAGGAAGGACACCTCCACACTTTACTGCAAAGGAAAAGAAGAGACTAGTCAAACAAAGTGCTAGATATTCATGGCTGGCGATTTATTTTACACTGGTTATGATATGATCATTAGAAGATGTGTAAGAAATGATGAGGTAATTGATATTTTAAAATCTTGCCATGATGAACCGTGTGGTGGGCATTTTGCAGCTAAGTGGAAAACATTCAAAGTTCTTACTCTTGGATACTATTGGCCATCCATTTTCAAGGATGCCAAGAAGTATGTAAAGAGTTGTGACAGCTACCAAAGAATGGGAAGGCCAACAACTACAGACGAGATGCCTCTTCAACCCCAAGTTCACCTAGACCCATTTGAAAAATGGGCTCTAGACTTCATAGGACCCATTAACCCAACCTCCAATGGTAAGAAGTACATATTAGTATGTACTGATTACGTCACAAAGTGGGCTGAAGCAAAAGCACTAGTTAGAGCCACCGAACAACAGTTGTAAATTTCCTTTTTGAAGAGATTTTTGTCAAATATGGAGTGCCAAGGGAGATAGTGACTGATCAAGGTACCCAATTCACCTCAAAGTTAGTAAAGGACATCACAGAAAAATACCAAATCAAGCATAGGAGAAGCACACCTTACCATCCACAGGCCAATGGGCAGGTGGAATCCACAAACAAAACTTTGGAAGGATCATTACTAAAACTGTTGCAATGAACAGGAAGAATTGGGAAGAAAAGCTCAAAGATGCACTATGGGCTTACAGAATCACATGGAAGGATACTACAGGATTTACACCATACCAGTTGGTGTACGGCAAAGAGGTAATGCTTCCTTTTGAGTTTCAAATACATACTTTTAAATTGGCTGCAGATTTGCAAATTGACTTGGATCAAGCACAACAAGAAAGAATTCAGCAGTTAAACCAGCTGGATGAAATGAGGCAGCAAGCAGAGGAAACCACAATCCTCATGCAAAAACAAAGGAAGCAGTGGCATGATGCACATATCAAGAAGAAGAAGTTCAAGGAAGGTGACTGGGCTTTACTTTTTGACTGTAATTTCAAAGATCATAAAGCCAAGTTTACCACCCATTTGATGGGCCCATACCAAATTGTTCAGGCTTATGACAATGGTTCAGTGAAGCTCAAAACTATTGATGGAGAAGGTCATTCCTTTACTGTCAATGGTCATCGCCTGAAACTATACACTAAGTCCACCAGCAAGCAAGATTTTCTCCAAACAGTATCTCAACAAAGAGAGGTTGAGATACTGCAGCCCTCAGTTGCAGTATCCCTGCCTTAGTTTATTTCCTTTCAATTTCGAAAAAAAAAAAAATAAAAATTAATAATAAATGGGTTAGATGTGAAAACCAGCCTCTGGCACACTCTAACCCCGAATTCCTACTTGAAAACCAATTTGTTGGCGGGTAAGAATTCTCTTTCTTTTTGTTCACTGTTTAATTTCTCAGCTGAATAATGACTTGAGGACAAGTCAAAACTTTTGTGGGGGAGAGAAGCATCAATATTTTGTTCTTTTATCTCTCCATTGTAAATTTTTAAAGATTTCTCATCTCCTCATTGTAAATTTCCAAAGCAGTTTGCTCCAGCATTCCAGATTTCAATAAATAGGCTGTCTTGTCATTGTTTTATCTCAGAGGGACCTGGTTATAAATATTATGCAGGGGGACCTGTTCTGTCCAGAAGACCATGCTATCAGCACCAACAGTAATGGGACCTGTTTAGACACATAAAAGGGACATGTTAAGAGATTGATATTTCAAGGTTACTTCAACACAGCTTCAGCAAGTTTCTACAAGGGCAGGTTGCTGAGCACCAAGACTTCATCAAACACCCAAGCTCAACAATACCTGTATGCACATAAAGAACTGCATGAACATCTTCAGTATTTCCGAGGGACCTGTTGCATTCAAATCTACCTCAGGGGACCTGTTATGAACAACAAAGAAAAGTCAAACAACAGTCAAGAGGGTAGCCCTACTCAGCATGCCAATGCAACAACAGTCAAACAAAAGTGTAATACGCTCCTTGTTCTTAACATTTAATTCCTTGGATTAATTTTTAATGTTAATTTTAATGACTGTGACTGTTATGATCGATTTCAAGGGCACATTTTTCATCATCCCTTATCTCCCTGATTTTTCCCTATTTCAACCTATTCCCTACTTCTAAAATCCATTAACCCTTCACTTCAACCTTGTTCTACGCATCCTACAGCCATACCAGCATCCTCCATTTGGCTGAGTACCAACAGGACACGTGGTGATTGTTTTAAAAAAAAATTATATAAAGGTAAGAAACAGGAGGCCTATTCATTATATTGCATGCGGCCGAATGATGATTCCACCACCCAACGCACCTAAGTGATTCAGAGGACTCCATCATACCTCATTATGGTATAGACGCTCCCAGCGCTCCCATGATAGCATTTGTGCAAGCGGCATCATTATTCCCCTGTTTTCAAAAATGAACACGCTCTGAGGTAAAGGAAGTTGGTCATTTCACTCTCATTTTTCAGGTTGTTTACGTTGGCGCATAATCCCATGGCTTCCATAGTAAGGACCGAAGGCAGTGAGCGCCATCCGGTTTCGACTCCTACCAAGTTACACGACAGTCGACCCAGCATCACATTGGATTCTAAGGGAGCGACGCCATCAGGTAACAAGTCAAAATTTCTTTGTTAAATTTGCAAGTTAGAGCACGACCCTCTGCCAAGATGACAAATAGGGTCGAGCCAAGCGTGTTCAATAGTTCCCAATACCATGAAGACTGCATTTCGATTCTTAGATAAATATAGTGGTTTCCATTTTTGGAGAAATTCCATGGAAGCAACGAAGAGGTTACTAAGCAATTCACCTTCACTTTTAATGGGGAGAAAGCCCTGATAGGCAACTTCTCATTCAGGGTTTCAGAAGACACCATCGCCCAGGCAATAGGGATTAGCCCAGAAGGGGAAAAGTATTTTAAGACCAAGCAATTCAAAGAGAAATCGTGGACCCAATTCATGTCTAGGTCCCGAGTCTCATCGGTTAACTGGAAGAAAGGCGTCCCAAGGAGTTGGTTGGTGCATCCTTGGGATGAAATGGTCTACATACTTCAAAAATTTGTAACCTGTGAAGGCCACTACAGTATTGTTTATCTATACCATATCAAGTTGTTGCTACACTTGAAAAGGCAATGTGTTATCAGTTTACCATATTTTCTATTGCAGAGCCTAACCAAGATGTCAAAGACCATCCAGAAGCAGAAGGGAAATGAAGACAAGAGCTTATATCACTTTGGCTTAGTTAAAATTCTTATTGAGCATGAGTTGCAGAGAAGAGGGAAAACATGGAAAGAGTTCTTAGCTGCCAACCAAATTAGAGATGAGGAAGACAAAGAAGAATCGCAGGAAAACTCAGGATTCATGAAGGACATCGATGAGGAGATCCCAACATCATCCAAAGCAAACAAAATACCTCCACCTGTGAGCAGCATAAGGACTAGGAAAATGAGAAAGGAAGATGCTAAGAAGGCAGAGCAAGATAAATTTTTTACCACTTATTCAAGGAGAACAAGGAGGACACCAAAAGCTCAGTTGCAAGAAGACCAGCGTGAATCCAATGCACCTATACAAATGGATATTCAGAGCAGTGACCATTCGCCACCAGGGCCAGGAGCCAATATAGATGTTGAAAGTCATTCACCACTAGGGCCAGGAGCTGATATAGAGGTTGAAAGTAATAACAAACAAGAAAAAGGGTCACCACATCCCAATAAGAAACAGAAGAAGCTGGAGAAACAAATTGAAAAATTAAAGGACGAGCTCATGGAAGCTAATATGCTGGAGAAAGTTATCAAGAAAGAAAATGAAATGCTCCGAGTGCAGAGTAAAGAGATTCAAAAGAAAAATGAAAAGTTAAAGGAGCGATTCAATGAGCTAGAGGCTGAGCAAACAGATATTTGTAAGTGGGCCACCAAGTGGTACAATCAGAAGAAGACCCTCAAGGAAAAATACAAAAGACTAAAGCATGAGCTCCATGACCAGAAAGATGCCCAGGTGAAAAAGAATGTGGACACATTGCTAAAGGCAGCAGAGGTGCAGGCAGGGACAGAGTTCAAAGGAAGCACTTCGGGGTTAGCATGAGGATATGCTAATTCATTAAGTCGGGGAGAGATGTTGGTACCATTCCATGACCCCTTTTTCCCTCCCAAAACATGACATTTGCCTACCTCTTTTCATCATTTATCTCTCAGATCCCTTGGAAATTGATTAATTAATAGTCTTATAGTTATTAAATTGCATTGAAATTGATTTAAGGGTTTTATGTTAATGAATTAGGAATTTTTGGCAAAATGACTACAGGAAGTTCCAACATCCTGTAATTGGTTTATTGTTTGACATGTGGCATGACAGCCAGGCTAGAGCGAAGGGTAGGGATTAAAAGCGGAATGTCCAAGCATGGACACACACCTATCCCGCAGCAGAATCGACCCTCCTACATGCGCGATCAACGAAGGTCAACTATGGCATGTTGGCGACAAACGCAGCAACATCACGCATTCCAAATCGATTTAAGTTTTGTTTCTTTTTTTAAATCAGTTAGGATAGAAACATTTTCAAAAAATCGTGATGTGGTAAAAGCGGCAACAGCCTGCTCATGAATGTACATCCGTTTTCAAGGGATGTAAAACCATATGTAAATATAGTTTTGAACCGGTTGTATAATTATTATCATTATCGTTGTTTCAAAAATAGAGTTTCGATTTTAATATCAAAGACTTGCATTACAGTCACGATTTCGCTGTGTTGATTTGGTAATCGTTGGATCATAGTTCAATATACCTGGAACGCGGACGGGCCCTGCGTAACGTGGTATACTGTTGTTTTATTTCATTTACAGTTAGGGTATTAATATGCGCAATGATTCAAATCGATTTATGTTTATGCTTATATGTTTATGAATGCGCTTGAATAGATTATCACCTGGATCGTGAATCATATCCTGTAAGGGATTCGATCCCTTGTTATCTTGTAGAGCACTGTCATGAACTTTATGCTTATGATTTCCATATTTTTTTATGACTGCTAATGAATGTTGAGTATTCGCTGAACAAAGGTTTTATGTGTGATGTCTCTGTAAGGGGACTAAAATCTTGATTGCAGTGATACACAACGTTTTGGTTTGTTAAATGAATTGAATCTTGATTGCTAGTAATACATAGTGTGATTTAGTTTGATAATGAATCGAATAATAGCATTGTAATTAGAAAGACTAGACTTAGATAACAATCCTTTATGTCTATATACTTTAGGCACACACCTCTAAGTCTACGCACCCTGGTCGATAATAAATTTAGCCCAGTCTAGCACCCTAGATAGGACACTACAGGAACCATGGTAATGATCCATGGTATTGCATGTATGAAGCCTATATAGAGGCTAAAGACTCCACATGGAGAGATGTCAAGAAATATAGTCAAGAATTATTGTATGTATAGGCATATGGCTTGTGGAGTGTCTCCTTCCTTAAGGAGTGAATGTATGGTGTTGCCCTACCTTAAGGGTTGATCAATAAAGAAGCATTTCTATATATTTTTATCTTGTTATTCTTGGGTTTATTTCTATTTCTCATATAATTTCTGGGTCAGATCTATAACAGGTTCTAACTAATATTTAGGAAAATGGTTTGTTTCCAAAAAGATATTGTCTTTCTATGTTCATTTTTGGTGATAACAAAGCATATATATGAAATACCTCCCTGTTATAGAGCTTGGGGATACCATATTACCAAATATTTACCACAGTTAGCACAACACACTTCTCTAGAGTTACGTTGATTAGTATTGGCACCTTCAACCTTTGTAGTTTCATCATCATTATTGTGATCATTGTCTTCATTATTTCCAGTATCAACATTATCTTTTTCTTTATCATCGCCATCTTCACCACCATCATCTCTAGTAACACCATCTTCACCATTGCTAAACTCACACATGGAATGATAAACATAATTGATATGAGCATTGAAGAAGAATCACAAATCCATATAACCATATGCACAAAAAATTAACACACAAAAATTAAACTGGCGGAAAAGACAGAGAGTCATCATGTGGTCTCCCATGCTCATGTAATTCACATTATTCAAAAAAATTAATAATACATTTAAATACATGAGTAAGTGGTCTTAAGATAGTGCATCTATCTTAGAATCACTTGGTTGACGCAATTTCTCAACTTAGACACTAATTTATGAGAGCTAGTTGGAGAGAATCTCTCATCCAAACTAGACTCCTTAGTTTGAGGAATTCTCATGATTTTATTTATTTAATTTAATAATTGGATTTATTATTGCTTTTTAAGAGAGTGAGGCTAACATTCCCCCCATCAATGATAAATATGAAACGAACAAGGAACCATCTTCCAAGTTCTCAAGTTGATCCTCAAAAAACATTTGCCTGAAAAACCGCCAAAAATGGATGTTGAAAAAACTACAATATGAAGAGACCATGAGTCAGCTACATGATTGATTCATCTCTGGATGTCGCTTGACAAATTCATCATGTGACAAGCCACAAAAGGATCCAACTGTCCTTTGCTTGAAAACAACATCCGATGTCCATTGATACAATTTGATGAATGCTCACTGGCGTATTTGTTGATGATGATTGCCCATTGACTGATGAAGATGCCCACTGGCTGCTTCACTGATGTTGTCGAGAATTTTAGTCTGAAAAAAACTTGTCAATTTCATTGACATTTTCCCCCCTTTGTCAGATGAAAGGAGAGGCAATCTTCTCCAAATTATATCTTAACTCCCTCCTGTAGGTGGAGTATTTCGCTGGTGTACTCCCCCGTTCAACTGCATGAGAGTACCATCTTCATTTGACTATTGGTTGCAATATGTGTGAGTGAATCTGATTGTAAAACTTGTACAATATTTTGGCTGTGGATGACCATTCCCAGGGATCAATCCATGAATAATTTATCTTCAATCTGGACCACTGTCGTTGGTTGCAACATTTCTTTGATGTATGATTTGACTTGCCGCAATGGCTACAAGGATGGAGATCAAAACATTCATTTTCCAAATGACCGGTTCTTTGACAATGGGAACATTTCGGTTTGTCTGCAACTTTGAGTTTGTGTGCATTTTTGTTTGTCTACAACTTCAGTTTGTGTGCATTGACATCGATCTACAAGTTGCTAAGAACTTGCTGAGGTGATTTGTTCAAGTAATACAACACTGACAAACTGAATGGGCTTTGAATAATCAGGGATATGTAAGTTGTCGTTATCTTTGACATATCCTAAGCCACGTCGATTTCGATTACTTTGAATTTCTTCCCATGGCTTGATGATGGGTTTGGAAGAATTTTGAACTGGAACAACTTCAACACTTGAAGCTGGTTGGATGAATGAAGTCAAATGATCAACTGTCTCTGGATTGGTCAAAGAATTGGAAGCAACACTTCTCTTGCAACTCATTTCTCCGCAGTTGCGACTCCAGTTGAAGGAACTCAATCGTTTCATGTGAATGTTGAATATTCACTTGAATGTCAGCAAGAGTGGTTTTGTTGATGTGTACCATGTCACTGGCTGATGATAACATTAAATTGTTAATAATTTGGGACAACTAAATGTGTGTCACCATGTTGCCTTGCTTACTTTTAAGTCAAGCTTTCTTGTCGTAGAAGTTGTGCTTGAAAATATTGCTCACTTGAGTCGATCACTGAAATGACACGCTTGCTTGTACTAGTCGTTGATTGCTAAGGCTTTTAAACACTTGCTTGAATTGCTGATTTTACGCTCACTTGATGATGATCACTTTGATTGAATGAAACGTTATGAATGCTTTAATCAACTTTACACAGGCTCACTTGTTGTGCGTTGAATTGATGCATATGATTTGGTTACTTGACACGCTCGCTTGATCTTAGGGCGCTTGCTGTAGACACATGCTTGTTTTGATGCTTACTTGAAGATTAGAGTTCACGCTCGTTTGAAGATGATTTCTTGCTTGACTATGTGCTTGAACTTGCTTGATTGTTTTATGCGTAATTGAAGGAAATACTCATGCTTCCTTGCTTGATTGTTTTATGAACACGCTCGCTTGCTTGATTATTGTTATGAACATGCTCGCTTGCTTGATTGTACTTGCTTGAAATACTTGTTGTCTTGAACTCTTGTGTGATTACTGCACTTAGTGATGCTCTGAATCTGCTAAAAAAATGATGGGTGTTGAACACTGTCGAAAATGCACCCAAATGATAAATGTTCAAGTGACAACTGACTTGACTTAATGTACGCACTATAACAAATCAAATGAGGGTTTCGGTTACAACCGAAAATGCACCTAGACAATTTAGTTTAAAACAAGTTTATTTGCAAGTGAAACAAAAGTGTTGTTGATGTCGTTAGGCTTGAAGTGCTTGATTTGTAGCATCCTTAAATTGATGGCGTGAAATAGCTGTTGTGAAATGTTGTTGCAAAATATTATTTTTATCAAGTTGATGACGTGACACTTTGTGCTTATGAACTTAATTGATTATGGGAGCTTTGATTTCAGGAGCTTGATCGACGACTTGTATTTGTAGATTTCTTATGTGCATGTAGTTGTTTTGTTTAAGCATAATAAAAAGAGTGTTTTACAAATTTGACTCAAATCATGCAAGCACATTCACGACACAAAGTGTGCCTATGATCCCCTTATTCAATTTCGTGCAGATCTAGGACATGATCACCACGAAAATATATGTTTTTATTAACCTTCAAGATACATCATCATGATAATGTCTTCAGTTAAGTGTCTCAAGCACAGATTGAGAACTCCTTGGCGTCAAATTGTCTTCAAAAATGACTCACCCGCTTTCTTCAACAAAATATGAAAATGACCTCCTTAACAATAAGAATGCCAAGCTCACAGCTCCTTGAAGCAACTTGTCTTCAAAAATAAATGTACACTGAATCAATCTGCTAAAAAATAAAGCTTTCTTCAAAATACAACAATGAGCTTCCCCTTTTAAAAATCTTCACTTATGACTTCAAATATGAATAAATGAAGTTCACCTTTTCATTCCACAAATCATCAACTCAATTTAATAACTGATTTGCTTGGCACATCTTACCTGGAAGCCATCACAAGGGTTTGTAATGAAAGAACTAAGATTTCATACCCCATAAGGAAAAATAGACCAAATATGGCTCAAAATGCACCAATCTCAACTCAAAACATTTGAAACTTTAGAGAACTGTGACCAGAGGAAAACAAAACGCAATAAATTCTTCAAAATTTCAGACCTTCGCTCTCTGCATCTAATTTAATAGGGCTGCGAGTTTGAAAGGGCCCGAGTTGTATGACGAACAAAAATCTTCAGCAAAGGTTCGAACAGAGTCAAAATTTGCAAAATTTGGGCCTTGGATAATGACAAAATTCATATTCCATTTCAAGGAAGCAAGTTGACAGAATAGCTTTGTGATTCCTTTGTAGGAAACTCACAGACGGTTATGATATCATGCATTTCTCCTAATTCGGGTTCTTGTGAGAATACACTTAATACATTGAGATATGCAGATAGGGTTAAAAGGCTTTCAAAGAGCAGTAATATGAAAAAGGATCAAAGTACAAGTAGTTCAACTCTCCCTGCAAAGGATTTGTCTTCATCCCCACTTTTTAGCAAATGTAGATGTTGGTAAAAGGTCTATGGACAAACTGCAATATTACAGTCAATTTGAAGAACTTGGATGACTTCCTTCTAGTTTGTCATCGAGTTATCCCTTTAATAGCAGAGAAGAAAGTGGGTTTTCATGTATGGTTGAAAACAATAGAGTTAACATGCAAGAGGATATTGCGGGTCCTGTTACAAGTCAAAAGTCCTCCTCTTCGACTATAAATTCTTTTGATACATATGGGGATGAGAAGGTGCAAAAGGTTTCCCCAACACGTCAGAAGGTAAGCAGAGAAAAAAACGGGACAAACAGATAAACTGGACATCTAAAGAAGATGGCAAGTCTGAGGAATTTAATGCTGTCAGAAAGCAACAACAACAATTTAAGGAAGATCCTGCTTCAAATAAAAATGCTTCCAGACTCAAGGAAAGGATACAAACTAATTATGATAATGATATAAATGTAATAGTTCAGGAGGAGGAGACTTTAATAGCTGCCCACAAGAAGGAGATTGACGATACAATGGATCTAATGCCTGAGGAAATGAAAATTTTAACAGAAGTTGAGCAACCAGGCAGCCTCATAGATGACTATGTGTCCAAATTAAATATTATTTTATCACGAAAAGCAGCTAGTCTGGTGAGCTTGCAAGCTCGACTCGCAAGGTTTCAAAACTGTCTCAAGGAGTAAGAGATACTTAACTTGAAAAAAAACCGTCCAAGAAGCCAAAACTTCACCAGCCTTAAATTGCAAAGCCTCAAAGCACACTACAATTGATTCTTGTCAGTGCTTAGCTTTGTCCTACTGGACACTTATCAAGATTCATATTCTTGATATTCACCCCTATAAAGTATCTTCCATCCTGCGCCGCACTATCAGTATTGTCTTTTGCCTTGTAGAAGCCTTTGTGCATTCTTTATGCTATCCGAGGTTGATCGAGTCACTGAGAGATCATCCTGAACCAATGGCTCCATTTGCGGGGCTAGTTTCAAATCTTCCTGCAACTTGATCATAAGCATGTGTTGAGAATCGCCAAGATGATCACTGCCACACAATTCAATGACTTCTTGCCTATGAGGAATCATGCAGACTGTATTCTTCAAATTCTTGGAGATTCTAATGAACATGAAGTTGTGCAACAAGTTCAGGAATTCTACGCTGATTTTGTTTCCATTGCAACGACACTTCTTTTGGTTACGTGATTATCTCACATTAATTTCTCCCTTCTCAATAGCGCCTCACGTGTCCTTGCACGCACCTTTCAATAATTGGAAAAAAACCGATGGACTCACATAGGCCCTAAGAACCAAACTCAAAGCTCTGATACCACATGAAGAAGAATCACAAAGCCATATAACCATATGCACAAAAAATTAACACACAAAAATTAAATTGGCAGAAAAGGCAGAGAGCCATCATGTGGTCTCTCATGCTCATGTAATTCACATTATTCAAAAAATTTAATAATACATTTAAATACATGAGTAAGTGGTCTTAAGATAGTGCATCTATCTTAGACTCACTTGGTTGGAGAGAATCTCTCATCCAAACTAGACTCCTTAGTTTGAGGAATTCTCATGATTTTATTTATTTAATTTAATAATTGGATTTATTATTGATTTTTATGAGAATGAGGCTAACAAGAATTTTCTATTCACAAGGATATACATATTAATACATGTGTATGACACTTGGTTTCATATTCCACGTGGTCTCTTGGTCCCCAATTACTATTCATATTCCACACCATCATTTCACCATTGTCATCTTCACCATCATCCCACCATATTCAACAACATTAATATCATCATCCTTCAATATTAACAGTAACATCACCAACATCATCAGATTCAACATTAGCTCCATTGACAATGGCAATTTCAACATTAACAATAGAAAAGTTATGACAACAAGAGAAGCAAATTTACATATGAAGGCCAAATTTCTTGTTTTTCTTAGTTGGTAAGTTTGAGTTTATACTTGACTACAAGAATTAGATGTATCTCTTGTTGAACTAAATAATTTCTCTAAGGAAAATGTTGCTCGGTTTTTCCCCTAAGTAGGTTTTCCCAAGGTAAATCTTGTGTTCTCTTTATGTATTGCGATCTCTAATATCCTATTTATTTTACTGTTGAATTTCTGAAGTGTAATTTATTAATGATAAACTAGAAATGCTCAAAAAGAATATCTACATCATTAAAAGTAATTATCAATTTTTAGAAATTAGTGCTTGTACCTATTGCACTTAAAAAATTAAAATTGTATTCTTGTTGTGGAGGGCTTTTGGCTTGAGCCAAATATTATTCCATCACCACCATCACCAGACCGGCAATTCAAGATAAGTTCCCATAAATCCCTCGGGAAAAAGCCATAGCAACATCTCTATAACCTTGAATCACTTGAGAAAGGGAAGCTAGATTGCAGACTTCAAAATATGATTGTTGGCATTAAATGGAGGGGAGCCCTCTAATTCTTCCAAATACCGTGGTTTCTATATCACAGACCCTAACATCCTGATCGAGATGATGTTAATGTTTTTTTAATTTTTAATTATTTAATTTTTCTTTTAATAATTAATTAATTTATTTTTATCGAGGAAAAAGTAACAACTTTCTATTAATAAAAATAAAAAGTTACATGAGTAAATGAACAAGTGCATTTGTCTATTATCCTGAAAGACCATTTTATGTGCCTAAGGAACTCATCGTAGCTTAGCTACCAAAATTAACATTTACCTAAACAAATTGAGTTTCTCCTTTTTACCTTTTTTTCTTTGTACTTTTTGCCAAACCCTAGAGTTTGGAGTTTCCATTTCAATTGCCAATTATTCTCCTTCTAATTTTGTTGGCACTTCTTTATCTGAGTCCAAACTCTCAGATGCATGAGTTCATTTTATTCCAACTACCCCTTGGGTGCTTTCATTTTCCTCATGACAATTTCTAGGAGCTTGAATCATTGCTAAACATTGGATTTCTCGACATGATTGACTGAATCCTTCTTCTTATTTTATCCCTACTCAACTTGGGAGGATTATTGATCTTTTTGATATGGTTGATGATGAATCTCATTCAATTATTCATCTTCATCATCTGAAGAGGGTGAATCTTGGAATGACCATCCCTTTGGATTTTGTGATCTCTTCTTTGTCCTTTTTTTTTTTGCTTGAGGGCATGAGTTCTGCAGGTGCCCTATCTGATGGCAGATCTGACACTTGAAAGCAGTGTTTTCAAAATTTAACAATTGTGTCCACTTGAAATTATGATGAACTAGATGGATGTGATATGGTAGGCCTTTTCTTAGATATATCCTCACACAAATGCAAGCAAAACTAAAAATACATTTTTCAATTCTTTCTTAATCCATCTTAAAAAATCTCCCTAATGTATTTCCAATACCTTCTAAAACTTGGTGGTGCCAGAAAGGAAGAGAGATTATGTAACCTTACTCATAACGAAATATTCACAAAAACCATTGTTGTGGCATCAAAATAAGGAAACCATGGAGTTATGAAGAGACTCGCCCTTCCCCAAAACCATGGACGCTCGTTTATGATGTATTCCAGATCTTCCTAGTTACTGAATTGAACCACAAAAATTCGCTTCACACATAACTAAATATCACATTTGTTGGTCTAGTTGAGGTAGATCTATTGACGTAGATCTTCGAACTTGGGCTAATAGCCATTAAATTAGAAAATAATAGCTCTACCTTCGGGAACAGTGAAAATACCTTACTTCTGGCAATTTTACTGACAGATCTGGTGCTTTTTCCATATGCTCAACCTAGGGTCGTGAGATTGAGGGTTTTTCTATATAGTGTGGCAAATTTCCATTTCATGACATTCATGAATGAAGCTAAGCCCTTATGGTTTCTGGCAGAAGATGGTGGCCCATGTGGAGGATTTGTAATATTAAGGCTATTCATTCCTGGACTTCCTCCCCATAACCTCACGGTCATGAAAATGGAGGAATTACGTTTGACGTTGTAATCTTGCAATTGGTTGTCATATTGTAAGAGCTTACCTTCATAAGTAAAGCTATGGATATTTTTTAGTATACACATGGAGTTTTGCATTTTATTTTTCGGATGTATTACTAGATCTGAGCCTTGAACCTCTAAAAGTTGTGATCTCCCAATTAATGTTTTTGCAAAAATTTGGAACGAATCCGCCAAATCTCTGTTTTTTTTTAGGAACAAGCCTCTTCATAGTAGGAAGTGTTGAAGAAAGTGTAACTAGGTTTGGTCTTCATAATGACATGATGTTTGTAAAACGATGTAATAAAAAGGAAATTAATTATTTTTGTATGTCTTGCTACATAGGTTTCATGAGCAAAAAGTGTAATTAGGACAAAGACTTCTTCTTGATCTCTTTAAGTTTTTATTTAATTTCGTTTGAGTGCAGAGTTAGTCCTAGAAATATATGTATTACAATCTCGGTTAAGATCACAGTCTCAGCATAATGAGGAGTAACAACAACTATCACAGTCTTGGCTTAAATGGAGGGTAGGGATCTCAGTGCAAGAAAGGATGTAATCACAATCGTTCCATGGCAGTGGATGTATATATTTGATGGAAAGAACCTCGAAATCATGACTGTCTTCGTATAGCCTCAGTCTCACTATATCGGCTTAAGAATCACGATGATCCTATCATTTCTCTCACTGTCTCGGCACTTTTGTTATAACATATACTCTTTGCTGCTCACATTCAACATGATGATGATTCCATCTAGGGTATAGTGATGATTCAAGTATGGTGTAGAAGAAATGAAGCCCACAGTGCATTGATCAAGGGAGAGAATCAAGGTGACAATGAAGATCTCAATAAAGAAAAGAGATTTTTATGATATGATGAATAGGCTATGATGAAGATCTTAGTGATGCAACAGTAGTGATGGCTTCAGTAGTGCAGCAAACATGACGATCTTAGCAGTGTTCAAGGGATCTCAGCAGTGTTCAAGGAAGAGGATAAGATGTCTTGGTCTTGGAGAGGCTAACTGTGTTAAGGGTCATGGTCTTGGTATTTGTAAATAGAATCTCTATGAGAAGAATTTTGTGTGGATTTTCCTCTCCAAGAGGGAGAGGTTTTGTCCATTCTCTCTCTATCTTTAAGATAACTACCCAGTAATGTATTTATTTGAAAACTCAAGAAAAATGAGATGTTACCAAGCTTAAAAAATTATTATAAACAAATCCTTGGAACTATGTTAAGGGTTTGGTTTATCAGAACCTTCCTTAGTATCATGTATTGCTTAATTGAAATATATATCTTATCCTCTCCAACCTAGGGTTTGATGGGAAGGTATCTCAAATTGGTAGCCTGGTGATGGAAGTGATGGAAGAATTTGGGGCTCAAGCTACAAACCTTCCACAACAAGGAAATAATGTTTATTTTTCAAGTGTAATAGATACAAGCCTTAATTTATGAAAGCTAATAATTAATTCTAATGATTGCGAGATATTCCTTTTAGCATTTCCATTTTATCATAAAAAATTACACTTCAGAAATTCAACTAAGAAATAAGACATTAGATACCATAATGAATAAACAGAATATAATATTCACCCAAGGAGAACCCACATGGAGGAAACTCATAAACTCGTAAACCCTACCCGAAAAATAGTTTTTTTTTTTTCAAATTTAAAAATGTGTATGGGGGTATAATGTTTTGGGACACACGTATGTACATGTGTTTGTAGTGTGCATAATCGCGTATGGATTTTGAAATGCATGTTTCTAAGATATACTCAAGTTTTTAAGGGTAAAGGGACTTCCCAGGGCCATATAAGAGCATCAAGTCTACAAGAGTATTGAACGATGCTATAATAGATGCCCCCTAATGTACGAGATTAGAAGGAAACTTGATGGAAAAAATATATCAAGTATAGAAAGAGGAGCCATTCGAAACCTAGGAGGACATCACCAGATTCCAACCCATCAAATACCTATGGAAGGAATAAAAAAGAAAACTCATGTTTGAGGTGGGCATACCCATGCTCAGAAGTAATAAAGCATGTCTATTGATAAAGTATAATGAAGATCCAAAATGTATACATAAGTGTGTAAAATGAGTTTAAGAATACATAGTGGATCATCAGATCATAATCGCAAAAGAACATAGTGGAACTATGTCTCAGTATCATATAGGAGGATGTATGAACAAAGCTGTTGTATAGTTGATCCTCATAAAAGTACCAAGTCATGTAAGTGGAGTAGTGGTACTACATAGCCTCAGGTGCCAATATATAGGATGCTTCCGAGAAAGTGTGCAACATATAGAGCTAAGAGGTGCCACTAGAAAAAAGTTACAGGAATTGTCAAGTGAACCAAGATGTTGACACAACCCATGGTCTTCACCGAACATAGATGGTACATTTCTACACTATGGAAATAAATGAGCTAAAGCTGAACATGTGCGAAATTGTTTGATTACAAGTCATTGATGTATACCGTTAACAATCGTGAGATAAATTACCAACAATGATAATGAGTGTGAACGTACCCTAGTAAAATCTAACAAGTGTTAATAGATGTGTTGAAGTCGAACACTTGAAGCAATTTACCAATCAGGAGACAATGATGTATTATCATTGTCGATAGTGAAGGATTTTTTCATTGGTGACTACAAACCATAAGGTACTAAAAACAAACTCTAGACCTTGCTCCTAGAGCAATGAGTTGGAGTCGATGGAAAAAGATCTTCAGGAAGGAAGGCATTAAGGAATCCCACATCAACCAGTGCAAGTGTAACCCATAGGACAATAATTTGGAAGGACTCAGATGAATAAAGATGAAGTAACCACCCCAAAGTACATTTCCAGTGTGCACAAAATGTGGCTAGCGCATAAAAGAAATCCTTTGAACCAACCAATAATGAAAGTTGACACAAAGGTGAGGAATCCATTGATAGGGTCAAATGGAAACCAAGGTAATGCATGAATCCCATTTTGTGATAATGTAAGTTGATGTCAAACACAATGGAAACCACTCAATCAAATACCCATGATACTAATCGATGTTCAGAACAAGGTCACCTATCAATGATGTAAATAGGGCCAAGGTGCGACTCTAAGCATACTCTCAGAGAAAATTTCAGAGTCGATAAGAGCAGACACACCAACAAGAAGTCAATGGGTACCTTTTTAACTGACATGAGTAAAGGACCAAGTAACTGATGTGATACTAAGAATAACTTGAGAGACCGGGTATGGCTAACAAAAGGTTCACTTCCCCTGAATAAATCATGACTTTATGTGACTTTATGGCAGCATAAAATAACTTTGTATAAGTTTTTTATGCAGGAGGCATCAACAAAATCGCCATATGATTGGAAGAGTTAACCAACTGGTCGAGGATTAATTCAAAGAAAAGGTTTTGGCTTCTCTAAATTCAATCTAAGTCCTAGCTTGATGGAGGAAAGACTCATTTTTAAGTTTTTTGTTAAAGGGCGACATGAATGACACTTATTGCCATCAAATGATGAAGAAATTGTCTTGAAAAAGAATAAAAGAATGCCTATAATACAGTGGAGAGAAAAAGTGTGAAGGGAAAGTGAACTAGCTCTTGGGTATGGAACATTCTTATGCTCAATTCAAGGTGGCGAATATTGGTCATCGACACTCGGGAAATGTTCCCTCCATAGAAAAGGGTGTTAAGTCAAAGAGGCTAATGAATGCATGGCTTAATCTTGCAAAAAGGTCATGGTCAAAAGTGGCTTATATACGAGTCCAGGCTTATATACAACTCTAATGAAGTCGGATTAAGGCCAAAAAAAGGGGTGCAAGTCATCAATATGCAATACAATATTACAAGTTAACATAAGGGAGCCTCTAGGGTATAAAGCCAGAATAAAAGCGGAGAAGAAGAAGAATGTGGCTTCAATGCAAAGTCATGGCAGGACTAAAGAGGAATACTGAGCCTAAGGACAAAACTTCAGCATGGGTGCCAAGTGACAAGAGTGTACTATCTAGGACGCCCATGATAAGTTAGGATCTATGGAACAAAATATGACACTTCTAAGTAGCGAGAAGGTTCCATGTCACAGCTTGGTGGGGTTGACCCTATGACCAAAATGGAAAAGGAATTGGTAATGAACAATGCAGGTGAAGAACCTAACCTATATGCCAGTTTTGAGATCTCATACTTGTCATAGTGGATCAACCATGAAAATACCTAAAGGAGAAGTCTTCAAAGTTCTGTAGACATAATTAGGGGAAATTAGCAAGAATTTAATACATCCCATACATAAACTTCAAATAAACGATTTCGTTACAAAATACAAAACCTGAAAATGCATACCTTATATATACAATATGGTACGGGGAACTACATAGCCTTGCGACTTATGCATACTAGTTCTTTAGGACAACCCCCTTATGAGACTTAGGCCAAGGACTCCTTTGGTAGCTAAAACTCATGGCTTAAAATGGCTCCTCCTGTGAAGGAAACTCAATATCCAAGAAATCATGAGAACTAGAAGGATAAAGAGAGGGAAGAAAGGGGTCCCATGCCCCCATAGGATAAATCACTTGATCAACTATTGGGATCAAGTCCTGAGAAGGAAAATAATAGTTTAAAGGACCCTTCTTAGAATAAATTGAGCATTGAGGATATAATGCCACATAGTTCACTTGTGACGGGGTAGAGTCTACTTGAACACTTGGAACATACCAAGGGGTATTATGAACTAAGTTCAAATTAGGATGGTGATTATCAAATGAAAGTCGAGCAATAGTGATAATACTTCCATTGTGATGAAAATACATCACTAGAATGAGTGAATACACCGCAACATTCATAGCACAAACATAATTTGATGCAGGAGCATACAACTCAACAATTTCATTATGTTCTAGTTAACTTAGGGTCTCGTGTTTTCAAGGAAGTTGGATTCATATATATGTAATTATTAATGTTTTGAGTGATTAGAATAGGAATTAACTAGATATTGTGAGTATATTTGTAAATTCTCTCGAATGTAGGAGAACATGAGTGATGATGAGTGATGACGAGAGAGTTGGAAATCAGTTATAAGTCTTAGACTAGAAAGTGGTGTCATGATTCGTGGAACTAGAGAAGATTCTTAGGGATTACTGGAGTTAAAAGTGGACTTAGAGGATATTCAGGATTTAGTTTAGTAGATTAAGGATCTGAACTAGAATTGGTTAAATAGAACCTTTTGTATAAATCTAAGCCTAAAAGGCATAATAGAAGGTAGAGAGTCAGTAGTCAGTCAGTCAGTTAAGCCTACGGGCAAGGGAAGGAAAGGCCATTGATATAGAAGATCAGGTTGAGGAAGAAATTCATGTGCAAATATTTGTTATTTAATACAAATAACAAGATTCTGAGTTCATGTGATGTGTTGAGTAATTAAATTATAAGTTGTGTGTGATCTAGAGTAATTATGTGTAACATAGGTTGCAGGTGTGCAAAACCAGAGAAGAGGTGCAAAGAGGAGTGTGTTACGTGGTTGTGCATACACAATATTGGAGAGAACCTTCACAATGAAAGAATAAATTTAAGGTTTCTTAAAACCTAAAGGTTTACGAAGGAAGGGTAAAGGTGCGAGCAGAGATCGAGATCAGAACAAGTGAAAACCATAAGGCGGGAGAAAATACACAGGTAGAATGAGCTATTTCACAGCAGGAGCCAAAAGAACGTAACTGTGCACAGGAATTTTTGGATCAATCAGATCAATGGACGAGGTTGTGTGCGATAGATGACTAAGATTAAGTCGTGCAAAGTAAAGTGAAGAAGATGAATGACGGAGATTAAGCGCTAACCCTTTATTAAGCTGAGTTTCTTTAAGTTTGGTATTAAGCAGTGGGAAGTTTCCAAGGGCGGAAGTGGTATCTCGAGCGACCTAAAGGCTGTAAGTATTATTTTAAAATTATATGCGATAAAACGTGGGGTTCCACATAGCACAACAAAACAACTTTTCTCGCGTGATTTCAGAATATTGATCGTCATGCTAGTTGGAGCACGAGATTGTGTGATAACCGTTGGATTAAGTGGGATTGATCAACGGTGAAGATCAACCAAGCTTGTTGGCGATCGGGTGATGTGACAACCATTGGATTGGACGGAGAAGATCAATGGTAGAGATCGTCTAGGTTAGTTGATGTTTGGGTGACGCGATAACCGTCGGATCGAGGAACGAGATCGACGATGGAGATTTAATGCGTTAAGGGGAACATCGGTATACTTGCAAAAGGTTGAAGAATGGCGGAAAGGTAAGGTTTAAGTGTTTTTATGATATATTTATATTATACGTGAATTATAATAGAAAAAAGCGGGATTAGTGTATTTTGGGTTAAGTTAAGAATTAATCAAAGATTATGAAGGGTTGTGTAAGGTTTCACTTAAAGGTTTATCAAAGGTTTAGACTTTGGATAGTTAAGTCTAACATTTCCGCATAGAGTTTAATTAAGAAGCCTTGAACCTTGATTAAGTGAAGATTTTACTAATACAAAGGAATATTGAGAATTCCTAGGACACACATAGTGTGACATGTATATGCATATTGTGGGTATATGCAGCTTAGGCTGCATCATTGGGACATATGCAACTTTGGCTGGCATCATAATCACACCCAAGGAGCATATTAAAGTCTAAAGGGAAATCAACGCCCGCCATATTGACTAAGACAGTCTTCCAACCTAATGTGATAGGTAATTTAGGAAGAACACCAAATGATTCACCAGGTCTTCTACCATAGACTAACAACTGACAATCAACTTCTAGCAACTTTGGAGAACCCAAAGCTTTCCAAGTCGAGGATGACATAATACTTGCAAAGGATCCTTCATCCATTATACATTGATATCAATTTGTGGATTTAACTCTAACCCTTATTTGGAAAGGTACAACAGAAGGAAGACAAGGCTCAACAAGATTATCCCAATCAAAGGAAACACTCCTAGAACTTGGAGGGGTTACACTTGAAGAGACTGGCATGCCCACTAGTCCAAAAAACTCTAAACTAGAAATCAAGAAGACTCTTTTTGTAGGCGCTTCACCCCCTAAAATAGGAGTGGGATCAACCAAATATTGCACTAGATCGATCACTTCATCAAGCAATGGTTGAGTAGATTATTGAGAAACCATAACAGGTTCATGAGTAGAAGAAGCTTTAGACTCAAACCACAACCTTTGTACCATTGACATCTCAGGGCACAAATGAGTAAGATGATCTCCTTTACATAACCTACAAGGGAACTTAGGTTTAAATATCTTATGCCTAGGTCTATTATCAACATCAATGCCCCCAACATGACTAGTAGTGACAAATGGTGAGTCTCCAAAATGAATTACATAGGTTAGTGACTCTTTCCCAAGAGAGATGGAATTTGTGCCCCCAAAATGACTCACAAAAGTGGCGAGTCATCAAAAACATGAATCACAGAGGTAGGTGACTCAGTGCTAGTATAACTATTAGTGACTAGAATTATTCCCCTAGCATGACTTGCTGCAGTTTAAGGTTCATCTCCAACATGGCTTGCAGAGGTTGGTGATGATTCATGGAGATAATTCTTCTTCTTCTTATTCCTCCTCTTTCTCTTTTTTTTTTTAGATTTCTTATTACAAGAAAAAGAAGAAAGAGGAAGCTCAAATTTCTCTAGAAAAGAAGATGAACAATTAACACCCATTTGATGCCCTTGAAATAAAGCATTCATTTGAGAAGCTTCAAGAACATTTAGAATATTCAAACTCGACCACAACCAAATTGGTAGTCCAAAATTCAATCTAGGAATATAAGTTTCCATCAAGGGAGCACCAACATTTCCAAAGAAAGGAAAAATACAAGGATCCCATTTTTGAGGGGTCCATTGGTTGGTATCAACAGGAACATTGGCCATAAACAAATTATGCACAGATCCTTCCCTTATGGGATTGCTCAAATGAATTTTCAAGGAGGAGAGATGCATAATCAAATATTTTGCCTTAAGGAGGAAATTCCACAATTTCAAGAGAAAGATCAAAAGCCTTTCAAGGCCATTGGAATGGTTGGTAAGTCACTCAAAATAAAAGGGCCAAAAGTGACAAGACAAAATCCACCTAAATCCAACTAAATACAAAGAGAAAAGAGAACTCCACTAAAAAGTCCTAAAGATACATAAAAAAAAAACAACTTCCAAGTATTTCCGCCCCAGGTGATTAGGACCATACTCCAAAATAAAAGAAAGTGAAGAAAAGGACCTCCTAAAGGTAATTTGGGATGATGAGGGCCCAAGTCTTACTAGCGAAGGTATGAGAAATAGTTACACTGATCTCTAGACAATAGTCTTTACCAATACAAGTAACCAAGATTTATGAGCGCACCCTCCAGAAGTACAATGAAATAAATGCAACATATGCCTCAAGTACCACAATCAGTCCCTTCCAGTATTCACCTATGTGGTCCCTAGGAAAGGAAACTAAGTTCACCAACTCGTAATTAAAAACCAGGGGGAACAACCATGGGCACATGATCCAATAAGTAGGAGAGGGGGTATCTCTCTTTCCCTATCTTCACAAATCCTCGTGCTTGACTCCTGTGTCAGAGGAGATTTATCAGACAACTTAACCACATTGGGTTTCCACTTGTTAATAAACTTCTATACTTTTCAGTTTGAGTGGCCTTGGAGAGTTTAACTCCACACACCTATTCCAAGGCCCTTAAATGCCCTAGACTAGTCGACGTTGCTATGACAAAAAGAAAAAGTGTAGTTCATTTTAATTGTCTGTTGTTTAGGACAAGGGAAACAAAAGTGCAACTAATGGGGTTATGAACCAAGATAAATCACTAAGAAAACCTAGGCTACATGAAAATGTAAATCTTATTTTTCTTTGATGCAAAGAGACTTCTATAGGGTTCTACGAGAAACTTAATAAAACAAAACTCTTTTTCTTTTTTCCTTTCCAATTTTGCACTCACATTGAAAATCTAACAAAATAACTAAATGATATCTAAAATTCATCTAACCTAATGCACACTAGTATGTAAATGCAAGATTCAAAGAAAATTATAAAGGCAAGCAAACATGACCAATAAGACAAAGGAAAATAAAAACAACAAACATAAGCAAATCCCAAAGTAAAGAACACTTCCCAAAGCGAATATATATAAATATAATATATATATAATATATATATATATAATATATATATATATATATATATATATATAATATATATATATATATATATATATATATAATATATATATATATATATAGATATATATATATTTGACCTATCACAACAACTTGAACATTTGTCAAAATCCAAAAGACTACAAAACCAAGAAACACAAAGAAAAGAAAGCAATAAGAAAGTGATTTTATTTTTCTTGTAAGAATCTTGAAAACTAAAAGTTTAAACGGAAAACAAATAAAAAATATCAAAGCCAAAAGTATGAAGAACAATCAAGTTCACCTAGTCACAAATATGATCATAAAGATCGAAAAACTAGTACAAACAAGAGATTTACAACTTCAAGATCTTGGAAAAAAGATGCAAGAGACTCTAAAATCAGAAAGACCTAAGAAGACTAAAATATCACATTCACCAAATAATCTTGAACCCTTTTCGGAAAGCAATAAAGAGAAAGAAAAAAAGGGTCAACATCTAGGTCATAAAAGAAGCAAATTCAAAATTGGGTTATCAACAACTTCAATAGAAATAAAGATCTATTCCAAAGAAAAAGAACATCTAGATACTTCACAAAGAAGACTTGGAACCCAACTTCAAATGAAAAACTTCATAAACTCAAAACCCTAGGTTGTTAGAAGCATTTCTCGAGCAAGAGGAAAGATATCAACAAAAGAAATTACCAAGATGATTCCAAGCCTTACAAATATTAAAAAAATATTAAAGAAACTTGGTCAAAACCTTAGCAAATTCAAGAAATGATTTTTTTTTTTTTGTTTTTTTTTTGTTTTTTAGATTTGTATGTGATTGTTCCAACATAGTTCAACGTATATACATGAATATTTGTGAAGAAACCAACACATACAAAGTTGCTTCAGAAGCAGCTGCGTGTGTACATGAATGTCTATAAATAAAAGGTGCATAGAAATAAAATTGAGGAAAAATAAAAGGGCAATCCTATATAAGAAATATTACGCTGAAAGACCAAATATCTCAAGACTTCAGAAGGTTGAACATACCAGGAAACAACAAACTAAAAATCCAGATCAAAGAAAATAACCCTTCTAGGATATACCTAATGGTATTCCCCAATGGAGTTGCCAATTTTGTTGGCAAGAAGTAATCCTTAAGGCTAGGGTTGGAAGCCCCAACAAAGAGGAATAGATCAACCAACAAATAACACTCAATCTAGCATGCCCAACATTCAAATTACTAAAGTTGGGATTAGGAACGTACCCGGGGGTCCTGCGTTTGAAGATGTTACAGTAGGATCCAAACCCTCTGCTTCCTCCAAGATGTGCAGACCTACAAATCAATCAGAGAAGAAGAGTTAGAATATATAATTCAATGTACATGCATAAGAATATGTTAGATCATCATAAATATTAATTTAGACTATCATTCATAATATGAAAACATATATCGAGAACATGACATGCATTTCTTTATTGACTTATAACAATAAGTAGAAGATAGATACAACTTGATCCAGGCCAAAGGCACTGACGAAGCCTTCCTCCAGATCTGTCTAGCCTGATCCATGAAGAAAACCTCTATAATAAATGCAAGGAGATGCTAGATAAGGGGATTGAGCATCTCTGTAAAGGAAACCATGGTTTCCTAGAGACTAGGAGTGCAGGAGGCAAGGGAAAAGTAGACTTGATATGGGGAAATCGAGTATAATGTCGATACCTTTCTTCTCATATCCATTAGGCCTACCTAAGGGGTATATATATACCACCTCAAAATTAGTTTTTTTTTTTTTTTTTTTTTTTGTTCATTTTCAGTTAGGCCACAGGATCTTGTAGGTGGGATTTCGGTAAAACCAGTAAACCCCGTCCAAAAAATATATTTTTATTTATTTTTTTCAAATTTAAAAATGTGTATGTGGGTATAGTGTTATGAGACCCATGTATGTACACATATTTGTAGTGGGCATAGTTGCATATGGATTTTGAAATATAAATTTTTAAGATAAACTCAAGTATGCAAGGGTAAAGGGACTTCCCAGGGCCATATAAGAGCACCAGGTCTACAAGAGTGGTGAATGATGCTATAACACCATCAAACTTGGCCCTGTGTGATCTGCTTCGGCTGAAATTAGGTCGTCTTTTCTCACCCAAAAAATCTATGTCTGATAAAAGATATGCCCAAAAGAAACTATCCAAAAATTTGGTCTTATTCCACACATGCAAAGTCAACGATAAAGAGAAATATCACGTGTGAAGTCAAACAAGAGAGAGAGAGAGAGATATGCTTGAGATGTCTTCATCCTTCTTCATCCTTCATGTCTTCTTCTCCTTCGCCTGAATTACCAGAAGATATATTTTCTTATATGATCTGAATTGTTCTTGAAGGAGGAGGTTGAGTGGAGTATATATAGAGATATGGGTAGTTTAATGGGTGTCTCTCTAACCAGGGATGTACTGACTTGAAGGAGGGCTGAATTGATCACTTTTGGAGCCAAAAATTCAAATTTCAAAATTTCTCTTTTGAAATTGACATGAAGAACATATCATATATTTATGATTACAAATACATTAAGGGCTAAAATATTAATTATTAAGATTAACCATAGCTACAAAATTCAACGCTCCCTCTTAGATAGGGAGGTATTCATAGTGACTATCCAGATGCTCTCTTGTTCACAAATTTCTCTAAGAAAAGGTTAAAACAATTCATCATCATCAATAACATCATCTGATTACCATAATCCTGTTTAGAAAATTTGACACATGGTAAATAGATGGCATCTACTAGTTACCATAATTTTGGTCGGTACCTCTGACCCATGGTACACCATCACCATAATTATAGTCAGTACCTATGACTCATGGTACATAATTACATCAACTAGTCACCATGATTTTGGCCCTTTGACACATGGTGAAAGCCCAAAAGCCTCACTACATGAGTAATTCTAGGCCATGATGCTAAATGTGCTCACTTAACCTATTTGTAGAGTCTAGGCTTGATGTTGAAAGGCACCTACCTAACTGAGTAATTCTAACACCATTCTTCCTAATCCTGGTCAACATAATTGACCCAAGAAGGATGATTGCCCTCTGTCAGACCATTCTCCCTAATCTTGGTTGACCCAGGGAGAATGACTATCCTTGATGCTCTAATTTCATCACTCCCTCTTGCTGAGAGAGATATGCTTGATCACTCCAAGATTTTCCTAGAAGTATACAGACTTCATCCTGGGAAAAAGGATTTTTCAACAATCCTCTTAACTATAGAATAGTATTGGAGCCATATTTCTCCCTTCTGTACCATGTCTTGGTACTAGGTCTTACTGCGCTTTGACTTGTCATCATGTTCGATACCTGCACCTGAATAATTAATCCCACAAGTAGTTTCTAAAGTCTTCACAACTTGCCAATCAAGCTGCAATATATTTGCAGTGTTGAGTGCAACAGATGTCTGCATCCTGCTTGTTATTTTTTCTCAAGGATATATTGTTCTTTGATTTGATAGTTACATTTCATTATTTACATGTTGAATTCACCCCACAACATTTAAACATCATTAGAAACATATGCGATTATATAAAAAGAAAAATATCATCATCAATGCATCAGAACATAAGGGAACAACAGAAGAAAATAATTCACACATAAAGACACTAAGATTGGTTGGAAACCATGGAAAATCCCCACAAGGGGGAAAACCATTTCAAATTATTCTTCTTATTAGACTGTCATAAAATTTTTAGCAGGGAGAGAGTACAATAATTCAATTCTTCATTCACAAAACTATCTAGAAAAACCAACCAAACAATATCCCGTAGATAAACCCAACAATAATACTAATCAATATCATGATCCAAAATCTTGCAGTCAAGTGTCAACATCTGTGGTCAACTGTCAAAATTTGTGATAAAATGTTCAAATTTGTGGTCAACTATCACCAGAAACCATAATTCCCAGCTGCACAAAGCTAAAAATCATGTGCATGGTTGAATCATTATAGATGCACATAAAGGCTTGTATGCATGTGGTTTTAGATGAAAATTCCCTATGGAAACCTTGTGGCTACGAACCAAAAACCCTAATCTAGCGAACTCAGACCCTACAATTTTGGACTTGTGTGAACGAATCTCCTACGAACCAATTTCAGACCTATATGAGCCAAAACAAAGAAGAGTAAAGAAGAATGCTTGATGATATCCAAATTAGGGTCACTTGACTTATATTTATAGCCATCTAAGGGTGTCCAATTTCCTTTTAGGACTGACCTGTCCTTTTATGCACATATGGGTTTCCATGGTAAAAATATATTTATCTTTAATCAAATTAAATTCTTCCAAGGGCTAGGAGGGGTCTTTCTTGATGAAGAAGACTGTCCAAAGGAGGAAATTTGTCCCTAAGCTGCCAAATTAACACTCGCTCTCAGATAGGGAGAAATTACTGAATGCAGCATATGTCCCAACACAAGTATCTCATCATCACCAATTTTTGTCACTGCTCATCTCGAATCATTTATGCTCATCCCTGCTTATCTTGTTCATCTATGCTTATCTCTATTCATCTCCACTTATCTTTGTTCATCATTGCTCATATGTTGAACACTCTCAATTCTAAAAGAATAAGAATTTGACATCAGAGAGGATCCCAAACTACCACCCTTTATCCATTTGAGAACCACTACAGAATCACTACGAATCGGGAGCCCAATGCTACTACCTAGGAACCAAAGACAATGAGGAATTTCCTATGGGACACTTTCTCCTCATGTTTGCGAAAATGGGGAAGGTCCTATGGGACAATCTCACCCCATGTCATCTCATATAAGGGAGCATCCAAGTACCACCCTATATCAAGAAATAAGAGAGATACTACTTACCAAGCAAGGATCACAACCATCCCATTGTGCAATCAATGGGTGAGATACCACTTTTTATACGAGGTAAAGATCACAACAATCCTATTGCTTATTAATATTCCCAACAATGTACCTTAAGAGTCATGTGGTAGAAAACTTGCATTGTAATCTAGCTTGGTTGAGATACCCAACTTACCAAAGGTAAGGATTACACACCCTAAGCCTCCTCAACCCATTGGATAGACAGGGAGGGACAATCCCAACAAGCCCCACTTTTGGGTATGATTCCAATTGGGGTATACTCTTCTAGACTAAGAGAGGGGGAGATACTTGACCTGTCAAAATGGAAAAGGATTACGCACACCCTATGGGTGATAATAGGGGAGATACCCAATCTACTGCAGATTAGGGATCATGCACACCTATTGTCTAGAGTGTTATCACTCAGGTTGTTCCCTTTGACTCCTAAGGGAATACAGCCGAGGTAACCACAAACCAAGCTTTGGACTGCAGGTCCTAGCCTATCAGCAGTCAGAGAGGGCTCTCACTTTGGGATTTAGCTTTGTTTAAGGGATGATTTTAGGCTAGCTATGATGCACATGGGTTTTGATTTAGATTGATGGGATGGTTGATCTATTCAAGCAGAGTTGGCATGCAAAGTGTGAGAAGTTCAAACCATTGGGCATGGAGTCAATGAATGTGAACTGAAGGGTGTGTTTTCTTTGGTAGAAGAGGGGTATATGGAGCAGGATAGCTACACATGGCACAATGATTTTTGCTGGAACAAAGATGAAATGGAGGTCAGGGGATGAGAGGCAATCAAGAATTCTCTCATCCGGCCAAAGAGGGAAAATGGATGAAGGTTGAATAGGGCAATGAAGAATTCCTAGACAACATTCATATGTGAAGGAAACATCTTAAACATGTTTAATTAAAAATGCATATTCTTCACTGATTCAGAGGAAAACATAAAGAAGTTACAAGAATTGAGCACAGAATGGAATGAAAACTAGTTCTGATCTATTCCTTTTTCCTGCAACTTAGATTATGATATATAAATGATACAGCTACCTATAAACTGATAAACAGAGGGAGGAAAGACTTATTGAACTGTGAGTAAGCACGAGAATTCCATAATATGTTCTTCAGCCATTAAAAGCACAACCAGCTAGTTCAGATGCAAACATTCCAACAATCTTTGATTACAGAAATTCTTAATATTTACAGCGCAAATCTCAAATGAGAGATCAACAAACAACCCACCAACCCATATTACATTGTTCAGGGCTGTATTTATAGGCAAAATATCTACAAAAATAGATCTGATAGAAGACCTAAGGAAATACATGCAGTTAACCTAACTTCTCTTGCAAGTAATGTAAAAATATCTATCTAATGTTGCGCTGGGGGCAGCTGCTTCAAAAAATGAGGCTATCTGTCCTTTGCTGTTATGCACTGGCCATTCACCATAACTGCGCATTGGTCTCTCTTCCACTACTCTTGAGTGGCTTTAATGTGCATTCACTGTGACCTGAGAGCCTTAGGTGGCTTCACCGCTTTCTTATTGTCGATCTGATACTCTTTGTTGCTTCACTGATACTCTTTAATTGAATCTGGGCTTCCTCTTTCCTCTGATATGCTTGAAACTTTCAAATCACCCCTTTTCTGCCCTTTCGAGGCAAAAATAACTGTTGAAAAATGAGGCTTTCCATTTTGGCCTATTTTTCTTAGCGATGCGCAGATTTTGATTCCGGGCTTCCTAAGCATCGATTTGCACTTTGCGCGCTTTTCTTTCGGTGGATGACATCAGCATGACGTCAACGGTATGGTGGATGACGTCAGCAATGGGACCCAGTATGGGGGACGACGTCATCATGGTGATGTGGCAGGTGACATGGCAGGGTGACGTGGCAGGATGACGTGGCAGGGTGATGTGCTGCTTACGTCACGCAAGGGGAAGCGGTAGGGTGACATGCTGCTTACGTCACACAAGGGGAAGCGGTAGGGTGATGTGGTGCTTACATCATGCAAGGGGAAGCGGTATCCAGTTTTAGGCGCACCGCTTTTGAGCACAGGTGGTTTGAGAGGAGGGGGCTCTGCCACAGCTGGGAGGGCGATGCGTGGCGGGAGTACGACGGGAAGACCACCCATCTCCCGGGCGCTAACCATTGACAGGTTCGGGGGGAAGAAGACCTGCCCGCCGTAGATCTCAGGGCGCAGGTAATCGAATGGCTGTCAGGACAAGTAAGATGACAGAAGGTTAGGGACGGGGCCCGCGACACCTTTATTAATTATTTATTTTCAGCGGGGGGGGACTTTAGGAAAGTGGGTTTTTCATTTGGGTTTGTGGGTTTATGTGCGCTGGTTAACAATGCAGGTGGAGGGGGAGGGTTAGGTTTATAGATGAAAGAGGGGGACCAGGGTTATTACTTTAACTAGGGGTTAAAATAACTCCGGTTTTAAGACGCAGAAGGGTTTATATTAGTCCCAAATGGACCAATATCTCCCAACCAGGTTACATAGCTATAGTGATATAGGGTGGGATATGTAATATAATGGGATTTTTATATACTTTTTTGTAGAATAGGGGTAGGGAAAATGATTTAGGGAGCTAAATAATAAAGTTAGGAGTTAGTATGACTTGGTGGAGTGGAAATGTAAGGGAAATGATGGATTGTGTAAAGATTAATTTTACACAAGAAATGTGGCTTCTTTTCACTTAGTCCACTCAGATGTCAACTTGGTTTTTTGACAAGGATGGAGTGAAAACATGACTGGTTGGGCAGATCCCAAGGTCCTCAAGGGGATGTTAGTAAATGATTTCTGAGGAAATGAGAAGGGGAAGTTAGTCATGCTTCCTTGTTGTACCACCAAACAACTGCCATGGTGCCAATGCCATAAGTGATATGAGTCCTTCTTGAGAAGACCACAAGTGATTACCAATCCGCTTCTGCAACCTCAAACTATTTACCCAGCCTAATACACCTAACATTTTTTCTTCTTTTGCTTTGGGTGCACTTGAATTAGCAAACCCAGCTTTTCAACTTTTTTCTTTTAACTGGCCTCCTATCTACATCTATACTTATTTCATCCAGGGGCTCAGGTTAGGTTGTTGAGCACCCTTATTCTCTACCTAGCTAGTAATCTGCCAAGCTTAAACTGTTTGGACAGATAATGATTCTCTACATTCTACAACAGGAAATTGAAACCTAGGGAGACCAAGATTAAGCTGTTTGGACCTCCCTTTAACTGAAAATTCTTCAAAAATGGAGTAACTCATCAAAATTGGAATGCAACAGAGGCACTTAGACTGGCACACTCTCATGGACACTTCTTTGGCCTCACTAGCAAATATGGAACAATGCAGCCTGCAAAGTATGACATATTTGGCATGTAGAAATGTCGATCATGAAAGATGAATACCTGCTATGAGCAGGAGGCTAACAATGGCTCCACTTGGGGATGGATTTTCCTTGTGAAAAGTCAAGAACAACAGGTCAAAATGCCTTAATGTTTAGTTGTTTGTTGTACTCTGAAAACTTCCCTTTGCTGGCTTCTTTATTTATGAACATGACAGCAGACTTGAAGAGCTTAGGGGCTTCACTTCGGGATTCAACTGCAGCAAGCTTTCTATCGAAACAGAAAATTGAAATCCTACCTACCTACTCTAACCAACACTTACTTTGCTGTTAGGTGAAATGAAATAACCAATGCAGCCACTTAAGTATTATAAGCATGAACGAGCTTTGCTGCTTGTGCTTGCTGGAAAAAAAAACTGAGATCTTGCAATCTGATATGGCTTTGTTAATCTTTGAGAAAATCAGAAAACTGCTAACCTTCTTTGCTGAAACAAAAAATTGTACAAAAGGGTCCCGCAACATATATACATTATTGTTGGGCTGAATTGAAGAACTGTACAAAAGTTTGGGATCACTATCATGCCTTGGAAACTGGATATCATCAACATTTTGATATTGAGGCACACAACTTGCTAATGGAGAAGAGCACTTCTTTACTTCATCATACACCCTGTCAACACATGAATCATATACAACATGAACTGCTATTTGCAATTTATTACAAGCAGGCTCATATGGCCCTTGACTGATCTGCATAGGTTGCTCCTCTTATTCTTCGAAAAACTCAGATCGTTGAACACAAAGAGGCAGGGGATCCACTTGGATCACTTGGTCACGAAAAACCGCTTTCGAATCTTCCTCAATCTGATATTTGATGGCTCTTTGGGGCTGTAAAACTAGAGGCAATGTATTTTGAACAATGATTTGGGCTTCCTCCAGGTGATCAATATCAACACTTGCTGATACTTGCTTATTAACTGCATGATAGTTTTCCTTAATAAATTGAAAAGAATCAACACAGAAAGGTAAAGTTCCCTCGCTGAAATCAAAATTTTCTGCGTTTTCCTCCTTTACTTCATAGCTGAGATAGGCACGTTGATCATTGATTTTAGACTGCTGATCCTGAACTGTGCTTTCTGCCAAAATGGGCTCTGACTCCTCTGCAAGGCTGATTTGGTCATTAGGCTCATCATCATCATCATACTCATTGTATTTTGGCAAGCAGTTGAAAGAAGAGAAGCTGTTATATTCATATAGTATATCAGGAGACTGCTCCATCATGTATGGCTGTACAAATATGTCATCTCTTTTGTGGCAGGTTTGTTCATGAATGTCATTACTTTCCTCTTGCAAGACAGATGTGTTCTGGTGCTCTAAACATTCCACTTTCATTGTGATCCTTTCCTCTGACTTTTGTAACAAACCATGAAGTTTTTCCTCTTGCTCTGCTTTGCGCTTTTCTTCCCTCATCTTCAGATTTGCCTCTATGTCCACTGCCATGTCCTGCATTTGTTGCATAGTGGACAGGCTCCTTTCTCTTAAACATAATTCTATTTCTGGGTCAAAAGCTCTTGGATAATGCAATAGAGCTAAATCAGGGGGAGGTCTAATATTCAAAGGCAGAGAATGATAAACTTGATTGAATCGATTATGAAATTGCTGAACAGATTCATTTGGACTTCTTTTTAACTGATTATATTCTTCAATGAGCAAGAGGAAATTAAGTTTGATCATCCATCTATCAAGGAAGAGCTTGGAAAACTGCTGAAGATTAGAAATGCTAGCCTCAGGCAATGCTTTAAACCAAGTCCTAACTTTGCTTTGCAAAGAAAGGGCAAACAACCTGATACTAACATCCTCGTCCTCCACTTTAAATATATTAAGATAGTCTTCAAAGGCTTGGATATGCTTTTGCACAGTAATACCATTCTCTCCATCAAATCTTGGGAGATACTCAGGATGATTTTTGGGCAGAGAATTAAGCACAGGAGGCAAAACAAGAGGCTTATATCTGTCAGGAACTTTACGAGGCACGGGATTATGTACAAGGATTGGCTGAATGGGCTCAATATGAACAAGGATAGAATGTTTGGCTTTGACCTTTGTTTCCTCCTTGGCTGTATGATGATTTTCAGCAACATTTAAAGGCTTCTGTTCTAATGTGCAAGGAGGCTTTTCAACAACATTTTCAAAAGGAAAATCATGAAAATCTAATTTAAAATCCTTTTTAAAATACAATATACACAACAAAATTTTATGGAAGAGAAAGAATATGACCTCTTGGATAGTAATCCAGGTCAAAAGCCTGATCTGCTCATATATTTCTCTTGGGTTCATTTCTCCAGTGGAGTCTTTATTATGAGGATTATGTGGAGTCACCAGGTGGATAAGTAAATTAACTTTGAAGGGCCTGATCTCTGTCCACCACACAGATCAGGACTAAATATGCAATAGGAAACAAAATATTTTTTTTTTGAGATTTTTTGAGATTTTTTGATTTTTTGATTTTTTCAAAACAAGTTCAAGGCTTATTCGGAAGGAAAACTTATCAAAAAGGGGATTTATAGTGATGAACAGATGATGTCCCCAGTGGAGTCGCCATTATGTTATCACTCAGGTTGTTCCCTTTGACTCCTAAGGGAATACGACCGAGGTAACCACAAACCAAGCTTTGGACTGCAGGTCCTAGCCTACCAGTAGTCAGAGAGGGCTCTCTCTTTGGGATTTAGCTTTGTTTAAGGGATGATTTTAGGCTAGCTATGATGCACATGGGTTTTGATTTAGATTGATGGGATGGTTGATCTATTCAAGTAGAGTTGGCATGCAAAGTGTAAGAAGTTCAAACCATTGGGCATGGAGTCAATGAATATGAACTGAAGGGTGTGTTTTCTTTGGTAGAAGAGGGGAATATGGAGCAGGATAGCTACACATGGCACAATGATTTATGCTGGAACAAAGATGAAATGGAGGTCAGGGGATGAGAGGCAATTAAGAATTCCCTCATTCAGCCAAAGAGGGAAAATGGATGAAGGCTAAATAGGGCAATGAAGAATTCCTCGACAACATTCATATGTGAAGGAAACAACTTAAACATGTTTAATTAAAAATGCATATTCATCACTGATTCAGAGGAAAACATAGAGAAGTTACAAGAATTGAGCACTGAGGGCATGAAAACCAGTTCTGATCTATTCCTTTTTCCTGCAACTTAGATTATGATATATAAATGATACAACTACGTATAAACTGATAAACAGAGGGAGGAAAGACTTATTGAACCGTGAGTAAGCACGAGAATTCCATAATATGTTCTTCAACCATTAAAAGCACAACCAGCCAGTTCAGATGCAAACATTCCAGCAATCTTTGATTACAGAAATTCTTAATATTTACAGCGCAAATCTCAAATGAGAGATCAACCAACAACCCACCAACCCATATTACATTGTTCAGGGCTGTATATATAGGCAAAATATCTACAAAAATAGATTTGATAG
>APFE031107695.1:51854-92184 GCA_000404065.3 Pinus taeda
TAATGTTAATAATATCAATAATAAATTTTAATAAACCATATATTAATAATAATAAATTAATACTAATAAAAATAAAAATAATACTAATAACCTTAAATTAACACTAAAGTTTATTAATGCAAACCATTCCATACCATAAATTCTTGAATATTAAACAACTACTTGTGATGACCTTAATATTATTTATGTTCTTAATAACAACAACTTGCCACAAGACACTCATTAGTCCTCGTTGTCTCCACATGGGACTATAATAATTGAAAACCACGATGTTAATATAAGTTGAGTTTTTTGGGAGCTATTTGTTAGGGCCCATTCATGGAGTATAATCAAAATTTTTAGGTACATAGTGATTTACCATCTTATTTAGCCTGTTTAGGAGGTAGAGAGGAAAAAAGTATGTTATATATATATATATATATATATTGTATCACTATTAGATTAACTTAATTCTAGCATTAATATTTAATGTTTGGGATAATGTTTATGGATATCAAATTTTGTGGAGACAAACATTGTCTTATTTAAGACAAACAAGTCGCATGAAGATGCGCGTGGTGAGAGGAGGTCTCTATCAGAGTGCCGAGTGAGTGGCAGGAGGAGGTCTTGATCAGAGTGGCGAGAGTGGGTCTCTATCAGAGTGGCAAGGGAGTGGCAAGAGGAGGTCTTTATCAGAGTGGCGAGAGTGGTGAGCGTGCCTAGAGGATAGCAGGTGTATTATCTTTTGAAGCTGCCATTACCTTTCTCTACAACAACTACCATTACCTTTCTCTGCACCAACTACCAGCTTATGTTGCTAGAAAATTCCACTCAACCAAGCTCGAGTCAGTTTTCTTAACTAGGCGAATCAAAGTGAGGTGGGTATGATTTCCTCCTCACTCACAATAAGGCTTTGAACTTGCTTGGCTCACAATAAGGCTTTGAACCTGCTCGGCTGGATCGAGCCTTAGGATGTCATCGCCTGCAACATAGAATGGTAGTAGGTCTGTTGGTGCTTGTGGATTTGTGTGGCTTAATGAAAAAATCAACAAATATGCATACTGATTTCAAAGGTAAGTATAATTACCTTTCTCTGTGGCTTCTCTAGCATAATACAGTCACACCTGCAGTAGAGGCGGTTGACCTAAATGATGACCCCACATACTTTTAGAAGCAAAGATGCACCCAAAGGCTCAGTTCGATTGGTCATTCAAGGGTTCACCTTCATTGTTGTGCTTACAGACTAGGCTACCCTTCTTCGAAAGCTTCACAGGCTACCTACCATTAGTCTTCTCGGAATTCACGGTTACCTACCATTAGTCTTCTCAGGATCACTAAGAGGGGTTTACTACAAAAGAAGGTCCTGGTTCTTATTTTCTTTTCTCTAGATTGCTATTCTCTTCCCATCAAACTGAAACGTTCTGATTTAGCAAAAGACCGATTGACACAAGACCTTACCTACCTTACTACTCGATCTCTTCCCTCCCGTCGTCTATCTTTGAGACCCTCTCTCTTTCAGAGAGATTTATCACACTCTTTTTGAAAGAGAGCTTTATCACACTCTTTTTTTTATGGAACAACACTCTTTTTTTTACAGAACAACTGATGAAATAAAAATACAGGTAGCTGAACCTTGTGATTAATTGTATATAGAAACCAAAGGCAATATGTAACCTGGCGATACTCTATATTATAGGCCTTTTTCCTTGATGCTTCTAATTAGAATGGAGAAACTCTATACTATACGCCTTTGTCTGTGATGTTGCTAATTAGAATGGTGAAAATATATACTATATGCCTTTGTCCCTGATGCTGTTGATTAGAATGATGGGTTAGATGCTATAGCTCCTGCCTGTGTTGTCCTCACTACCTTTGTTCCTGCAAATTTGTTCCTTGATTTGGAGGATGAGATCCAAGTATGAAAGATTGGAACTTCAGAAGTTTGTGGTGGCTTGATGCAGTGAAACATTGGAACTTCAGAATCAATACTTTCGAGACTTGGCCTGCTCATTCCATGGGACAAAGCCACCTGCTCATTCCCTAGGATAACTTGGAATCTATACTTCATTCCTTGGGACAAAGCGAAATAACTTGGGAATCGATAATTTTGACGCTTGGCCTACTCATTCCCTGGGATAAAGCCAAATAGCCAAATTACTTTGTTTTGTCATTTTCTTAACCCATGATTAAAGCAATAAAGAAATTCCAAATTTTCTAGCGGCAATGTTTTAACATTGCTCAAGAAGATGTATTCTTCATCATCCAGATTACTATTGTTTTCACGACATTTTTCTTCTGGATCTTGTTGTCTACTTAACTTCTTCATATTGTTGTCTGCTTGACGGAGTAGATGGTTTTCGTTCTACAATACACACTTATCTCTCCTCTGTGACTTGTTCTGCATATTTAAATTTTAAAATTTCATTGCACTACACTATCAAATTCCATGCTAGAATTTGGAGTAGACCAACCTATCTAAACATTATATGATGATCCAATACAACACAACCATTATGTGCATGCTTTTACAACAATCTATGGAGAGGTTGTTTAGTCAAAACATGTCATCTCATTTAATGCATTTTTTTTGCAGCTAGTTAGTTGTGTTGTACACAAAGACTGAGCTTGGACGTGTCATAATGCATTCAAGAACCGACAAGTAGAAGGGAGCAATGAGGGTAGTGCTTATAAAGGGAAAGAGTCAAAGTGAATTGAATTGATTGATTGATCACAATTCCACTTTTAATATTGTTTTACAAAAAAATATGAGTAGTTTGTAAACTAAGTCACTTTAGAGTTGAGATGGGAACATACTTTCCAAACAAAGAGCTTTGTGAAGAACCGCGCCACCCACATTACACATGTGGCCTACAAGGAGCGTATCCCGTGCCTTACTTTCAATGTCTAAGATTATATATTTATTCATCGGATCATGCACGGAGCAAGTTCTCATGTTTTTTTCATTCCAAAAATAACTATGTGACATGATTTATATATGAATTTTTAGATTTGTCCAACTACCTTGAACATCATCACAATTAGTAACCAGATAGTTAGAGTGATTATGACTTATGACAATATTTTTAATGTTGCAGAGAATAACTTTTGTAATCGAAGATAATACAAAGCTTTGAACATCATCAGAATTAGTAACCTGATAGTTGGAGTGATTATGACTCACGACAACATTTTGAATGTTGTAGGGCATATATTTTGTAATTGAAGGTAATACAAAGCAATCAATTGAGATGTGGAACACTGTCTGTGACAGTGCTATCGTACATGCAAATGCACTCATGCATGCTGGAATTATTGTAGACACATTCCTCAAAGAAATCTAGTCATGTGCCTTTCTTTTGCAAGCTATTTGTCTCACCTACTTATTTCATTTTAGGTGTCATTCACAGGGGTCACCTTCAACAAGGTTGATCTTTGATGTCTCCTTATCTTCCTCGGATTTTTTCACCTGGGGTGGAAAGTTAACCCATATTTAGAAGGTGGAACCTTGTATGCTTTAGGGATTATCTTGTTTTTGTAAATTGAGAAGATGCTTTTCAAAGTAAAAAAAGAAATTATTTATGAAACAAGTGGGAAATTATGTCCATAACATGGAAATGTGTTTTTGGAGGCCTTGCTGTGGGATTCATAAACAATTAGAAAATCACCCTTGTAACTCTAGCTACTGGTCCCTTTATTGTGACTACAGGGGGATATCAAATATATTTCTCCACAAGCTTGCATAATAGATTCAATATTTCTCCACAGGCTTGCAGAACAAATTCAGGATGCATATCCTGAAGCTGTGAGCATTGCAGAGAAGGTTTGGAACAATTTTAGTCAGATTCCTTATATTTTTTGAATAAGCATTATGGTTCAAATATTATCTGAACTTTGAGTGTGATCAAACTGGAGCAGTGTTGATAGAAAATTGTATATTAGGCTAGTGATTTCTTCATGCAAAAACAGAAGAAAATGACCAAATATGAACCATAGTACAAGTTTTCCTTATATAGAAAATATTGAAGCATCATAGCCTACGACATGATAAAATATGTAAATTATTTCTTCATGCAGAAACAAAAGAAAACAACTAACTATGAACCACAGTAGCAGTTTTCCCTGTATAGAAAATATTGAAGCATCATAGCATATGACATGGTAAAATTTGTAAATTCTATGAGACAACACATTGGGATCTGTCAATAAATCAAACTAAATTCTTAAAAGAAACTTTTTTACTTGTAATCTTCATATTAACGCTTTATTATAAAAGAGTAAATATTGTTCCTACACGTACTTGATGCACCATGGCTATGTAGCCTTCAACTATGTGCAAGCATAGACGGCAAAGGCTACTAGCAGAATTAACATAATAAGTGTAGTGCTCCCTGAATCAACATAATAACTGTAAAAAAGTCGTTGTAGCTTGTACAACCTCGAAAAACAAGGTTTGGATTCTTTAATCTGTCCACACTCAGACATATGTCTTTCACTGCACAACCTTGAAAAGAAAGGTTTGGATTCATTAATCTGTCCTACACTCAGACATATGTATTTCACTGCATGATTCTAGCTTAACTTAGCCATGTAGATCTTGTGTGAGGGAAGGAAATTAACATTTGTGTATAGGAGACTAGTTGGATCTGTGTCCAACAAGATCTTGAAATCATGTTCCCTGCTCTACAATTTTTGTTGTGTAAATTCATATTTGGGTAGTTTCTAGATTGTAGATATTTAATTTTCTAGTTCATATGTTTCATGTTTTCCTCCCATTGCAATGTCTTCTTGCTTGGTCCTTATGTTTTTTTTCCTTTTTATGCTTTTGTTTTACCTTGTGTTTTACAACCTCTCCTAGTTATACCTTGTGTTGTACAACCTATCCTAGTTAGAACAAAGAACTTTTTTTTACAAATTTGAAAAAACACTAAAAAACAAAGAATTTGAATGTTTTACTTTACACAAAAAGAGTTTTGCTAGCTTTGACTTCTAGATTTTGGTTGCTAGAAATCTATAGATATTGTTCTAAGTAAGTGATATGGCTGATTTTTGTGCATACTTTGATTCCCATGGAGTTAAGTTACATGACATGAGGAATGTTACACAAAATACACAGATTTAAAGCCTAACCGTTTGTTGGTATTAGATTGTATTTGGGTACTCCTGCCTCGTACAAATGTGTGGCAGGGACTTGCTGCGATGCAACCCTTCTTGTTTTAAAAGGAACCATTTCTAAAAAGATGATCATCCAACCTTTGATGAAGGATAACATGCAAACATTTTGATCTACTCTCCCATAAAGTATAATTGCTAATGCTCTACCATACACCAACATAAACATAGGCATGTGGAATTGAAAAAAGAGCACGACCAAATAAATTATAGAATCTTAATTAAACTATATATGTGTGTGTGTGTTTTATTAATTCAATAAATCTAATCATCTAAATAAGTATATGATTCTATTTGGTGTTATATAAAGTGTAACCAATACTTGAATTAAATTTTTAATTGTTTTATTAATTTTTCAAAATTTTGTGAAGCTTTTATTAATCATCATCATATATAAATAAAACATATTTTAGAAAACATTATCACTGGAATAAGTTGAATATATATTTTTTGTGTTTGTAATTATATGGATTAAATTAATTAATCTTTTTTACCATTTTAAAAGAAAAATTATAAGATTATAATTTTCTTAAATATTTAATAAGGATGAGTTATTTTTTAAGCTATTTGAAAGTAATAACCATATTTATGTGTAATCTAATGATTTCTTTTCTTATTGGGCTACAAATTAAACTTTTTATTTTTTCTTATTGGGCTACAAATTAAACTTTTTATTTTGAATATCTAAATCGTGAAATCTATAGAAACACTTATATTAAAATAAAACTTAATTTTAATATTAAACTTAAAATTATTAAATTTATTAATTCAATGTTCTATGGATGGTTCTCAATATTATTATTATTATTATTATTATAAAGCCGCTAGATCATAATATTACTATTATTATTAATATTAATAATAATATTGATATTAACCTTAATAAACTTTAAGATTAATATTAATAATATCAATATTAAATCTTAATTCTAATAATATTAAAATTCAATATTAATAATCTCAATAGTAAACCTTAATAAACCGTATATTAATAATATATTAAATTAATAATAATAAAATCTAAATTAATACTAATAACACTAAATTAACACTATTATTAACACTGAGATCTATTAATACTAATAACTTTAATTACAAGTTATTCCGTTCCAAAATTCTTTAAAAAAATTCATGGAAATTAAAAAAAACCATTATCACCTCATTAAAATAACTTGAATATATATTCTTCCATAAAGGTTGTAATTATATGGATTAAATTAAACTCTTTCACCATTTTAAAATAAAAATTATAAGTTTATAATTTTCTTTTCTTAAATACCCCACAAAGAATAGGGTATTTTTGAGGGCTACCTATTCACGGAAAGGAACAACCATATTGCACACAACAATATATTCTCTATTATTAATGAATATTATTAATGAATGGGGAAATTACACACATATTTATACAATCAATAGTTTCAAGATATGAATTCTATCTTGGACTTACACTGGTGTGGTTGAAAGATTCTCTCAACCACACACTAAACTAGGAGAAACTAAATTCCTATTATGTAGGAACAAACTCAAATGGAGAATTACAACCATAAACAATTAGGAATTAATTATTTCCAACTATTTATGTACAAGATTGTGATATTTTCTCTGACCAATTAATTTATTCATTTGATTATTTAAATCATAAAATCTATCTACACATTTAAATATTTATATTAAAATAAAATAAAATTTAATTAATAAAAATAAAATTATCAAACTTATTAATTTAATATTATATTAATAATTCTCAAATATTATTATTATTATAATAACGATACTATATCATAATACTAATTATGAATGTTAATATTAATACTAATATTAACTATAATAATAAACCCCAGCTCATTCATTCTCCAACATATAATTTTGTTAAGGCTCATACATACTTCTCTCCTTATCAGTCTAAAGGTTAAGACAATAACATTGATTTCTCTTTAATATATATATATATATTTTTTCTTTTGCCAGCGAAAGTTCCAAAAAGAGAAGATAGTTAGTTGAAGGAGATTAAGTAAAAAGCACGTGTTAACCAAATCAAATGAGAAGCTACAGCTTTGATTAGCTGATCGAAACCTAGCGCATCATGTTCTCGAGTTGCAAGGTGTTTCTTCTCTAGAAAGCAAGCCAACTCTGCCCACCCAATTTGATCTATCTTTTTCTCCTGTTGCTAGTTGGATTGGAGTCCACACAATAATATCAAGTCTAACCATATCAATATTAAACTCTAGTTTTAATAATATTAAAAATTAATGTTGCTAATATCAATAATAAACGGTATTAATACTAATAAATGTTAATATTAAATTAACATTAATAAATTTAAATTAACACTATTATTGAAGTTTATTAATAATAATAACCCTAATGAGCTACGAAAATTTTCAACTCTTTTATGGATAAAATTATATTTGGTAATTATTTTTGGTTTTATTAAAACTAGCATTTGTATTTGATGTTGCAAAGGAAATGCCGTGAAGACATAGACTTGGGAGTAAGGCATAGAGTGGGAAAGGATAGTGATATGTGACTTGATATTGTTGAAAGCAAGGGTTGATGATCAGAAACCAAGGGACCAATGCTTTGGACAAATGTTCTTTGGATTAGTGATCATTGATAAAACTGCAAGGAGGAAAATATATAGCAGTAAAAGCTTAGTATTGGAAGAATAATGAGTGCACTTTGACTTCAATATCTTTTCTTTTTGGTAGCAATAATTTGCATTTAAAAAAAACCATAATAATTTTTTTGCCATGTTATAATTGGTGTATTTTTAATTTAACATTATTATTATTATTATTCACTTTTTAGAAGGAAACACATACTTTTAACCATTATGTTTTATGAGTAAGAATTGTACCCTATGTTATAATTGGTGTATTTTTAATTTAACATAATTACTTATTATTATTATTATTATTCACTTTTGGAAACACATACTTTTAATCTTAAGTTTTATGAGTAAGAATTGTACCATATGTTGCAAAGGAAACGTCATAAGTTGGTAGCCCATATAGAAGAAGAGCATAGATGAAGCCCATATAGAAGAAGAGCATAGATGAAAAAAGATGTGATATGTTATGTGATCTCACTATAGTAGAATTTGAGTGAAAAAGAAATCATAATGATAGTTTGAAGATTTCTTAGGTGACAACCTTGAGAATGATGAGTACTTGAAACAAACCTTCACTAAATGTTTATAATTTTGGTGACTTAGCAAGTCATTATAGTTATTATTTCAAATAGTTTAAACTAATATGGGTATATGTAAAATATTCTTTAAAAAGATGTATTCCTATAAAGTAAGACTATAGGATTTTATTTGGCTATTAATAACTATTAATTTAGGTAACATTGACCAATACAAATTATACTTTTTTCATGAAATTTTTCTATAATATAATTTCTAAACAACACTTTTCAATATGCATTTCAATTTTCTAACCTTTATTTTAATTTATTATCTCATTACTAATTATGAAAAAATAAAAAAATAAAAAAATATACATATATTTAAAAAATATAAAACAAAATTCTTAACTCACCATCCCAATCATAAATAATTAAATTAAAATCTTAAAACTCTATTATTTTTTATAATTAAATTAAAAATGTAGACGTGCAATCCATCTAATTAAATACATATTTACAGTATCTTTAAGCTAAAGTCATCTAATAAATTCAATTAAATACGTTACTAATGGAATCTTACAAAGTTATTGAAACTTTACGCTCAAAAAATGTTATAGTGGATTTAGTATTCATATTATATATAGATGCTTTAGATTGATAATTAAAATTGATTTTTTTATTTACGAAATCTGGATATTAACGTGACGTTTGTAAGAAGAATAGTGATATCGAAATACACAACAATCGAAGTATATAAATTAGTGATACACCGGTTACGCCAAGCTATTGAAGTTTAATAGGGTAATTATTTAGGAAAAAACATATTTATTTCTGAATAAATTTTTCTTACTAATTAGTTTTTTTAATTTTAAAAACAAAGTTGCATAATCAATATAATTCGATGAATATATCACAATGAAAAACTTATTAAAAATAATGAATAGAAAATTTACTTAAATAAGGAATGAATCTAAAGCCTTTCAACTCAATTAGGGAAAGATTGAGAGTTTGCACTATTGGTATGTTTTTTTTCTATGGTTTGGTTAGGTTGGGTTGATGAGCCTGTGACTTGGCACACGACCAGATTAAGGTAAGGTTATTTGGCTGTTTCTATGGTTTTACCGCTCATCCCCATCACTGTGAGAGATCTTTCTTTCCAGTCTCTACATTATTTGGATTACAAATAACAACATTGGGTATCTGGAGGAGTTTTCTACAAAAGTGTAGACGCTAAAAGGGAGTCTGTCCTAGTTCTGATGGACTTCTATTCATTTGGACACGCATGGAGGAGATTCAAATCGTCCCCGAGTTGACTTTAATGATCATGGCACGCACACCAAAAAAATAAATAAAACAAATTACTCCATAAAAACCTAGTAACCTACTAATACTTGTAGCTAATGATATTCTGGTAGCTAATGATTTTTTTCCAAATTTCACCAAGGTTCATGGGCGCTATAATTAACACAATTCAATATGATTTATCAAATGTATATTAACACATTTCAATATGGTTTATTAAATGTATATGATGGTTTATCATTCGATAAAGACTTTATTTTGGTCCTTAAACTGTGTACATGCCTTAGTTGCATTGGTCCTCATGACTGTAGATATTTATGTTTTTACTAAATGACAAGGCTAGCACTTAATCCTGGTAGCTGCCCACACACTGTAGATATTTATGTTTTTACTAAATGACAAGGCTAGCACTTAATCCTGCTAGCTACCCACACACTAGCCACCTCCGAATGCCATATGGTTCCAATACCACGGTTCATCCATGACTAGAAAAATTTTAAGAACTATCCTAAATTTATATGTATAATAAAGGGGCCAATGCCCATGATACATAGGAAAAATGGAAGAAGATTTTATCAATAATACAATATGTATATATAATTGTTTTGGCGAATCTCTCACCAGATTATATTATCTTGTAAAATCAAGGCGAATATTTCACAAAATTATAAAATTTTGTAAGAACTTGGCGAATCTCACTAAATAATAAATACTTCGTAAAGGGCTAACAAAATTTATAATGAGCATTTCTTGTAATGAATTCAAGCCTTGTTAAGCAATCCATAAATAACCAAAACAAGTATATTCCTAGGTCAAAACCCTAGCAATAGAAGGGATTTAGGTTTCTATAATACTAGTAATAGAAGAATAAGGATGCGATTTGTTTATTTGTTTTTTTCATGTTGGTATATCATCGTGTTACTATTATTTCTAAATAATGAATGAATTCAATAGAATTGGATAGGTACAAACCAATTCACTTTAGCTTTAAAATATCTCATCTATTAATTTTATTCTTTCACATTTTTTATCTTCTAACAAATAACATAAAATAAAAAACGTTTAGTATTAAACTTGTTTTTAGTAAAATAATAAAACCTTGAGTATTAAACTTGTTTTCCATTTTCAACATATCATTCATGAATAAAAAAAAATTCATGTGCTTGTTACATATTCTTGCTCCATGCTTTTATTTATTGCTTATGTAGTTTTCATTCTTGACCACTCTCTACCTTAAGTGAAGAAGAGTTAATTATGAAAAATATTCCATGTAATGACACTCATGCCAAAGTGGAACATGTAAATCCATATGTTATCATGGCTGGAAGAAGTAATATTGTTAAGAGCCTATAGGAAAGTAGCAAAACAAACTCATCCTCTTATTGTTTCTTTTCCAAGGATCGTCTCCTGAGGGTCATATGAATTCCTCTCTCTCTAATCATTCTAAACATTTTATATTTTTCAACCAACACTAGATATCAATGTTGACTATGTAACTGAAACGACCCAACTAAAACAGTGAAATGTCACAGCTAATTTTTTTTTTTTTTACACAACAATTACAACCGGAAAACAAACACAATAAGATTTCAATTTAGTCAACACATACATCACTGATGTTCATTCAGGAAATAACACCACATTATATGCTTTAAATCTAAGATCAAGTAATAACGAAATACACTTGATCGGTTGTCGCGGGTAATTCCTTGTCGCTGGTCCGTCTGCGAGTATATGATGCCGCACTTGAGCCGAACGAGACCCACTGGTTAACCTCCTAACCTACTCCTTGGTTACTCTTCTTCCTTGCGGACCCCCGAGCTGCAATGGGGTTGTACAATGGAGGAAGAGTCTAGCTGGAAGAGGAGAGCAACCGTAGCTCAAGAGTCCCCTCTCTAAAACCCTCTACCTCACCAAACTCACTATAGCTTCGTAGTCAACTGCCTTCACCAAAATATCATCCATCCAACAATAGGGTTCCCAAAAGTCCCTTCTACCATGGCCTGCCCCTTCTTTTATAAGATTTCTCATAGATTACACTTGGCATGTCATGCATAATTATAATATTTTTTTCTTTTTAATAGCTTGATTATTCACCCACCCATGTGTCATTCTCTCATCAAGGGTCACCCAAATTATTTACTTATCCTTTTAATTAAAACTAATATTTTCCTCACCTCACAAGATTCATATTTCTACTCCTAGATGTCTCTTTATTCCCCCCTTTTATTCCTTAAATTGCGTTTATTACTTGGAGTCAATTAAGCAGTTAAGATTTTATTCCCAATCTACTTCCTAAATTAACTCAGGTTATCTCTTAGAGGGATATTCTTATGCTGGTTGATGCCACATGGAGCTTCTCTATATTTCTCTAAATTTAATTTATTTTTCTTATTTTAATTCACCTTCCTCTTTTCTTAATTAAGTTTACTTGGTTTAGGATTTATCTTTATCCTTACAATATGTTTGTCTTCCCCTTTTTTCTAAACCACCTCATTTACCTAGCATTTTCCAACATGGGGAGGGTAGAATTTTTAAGGTACTCTATTTTTTTTTTTTCTATGATCCTCCTTATTCCAAGTTTTATTTTTGATTTAATTTCTTTGGTTTCTAATCATCATTTTTCCTTTGGAGTAACTTTACCTAGTTTTCCTTCCTTCCTTATTTTTATTTATTATTATTTATTTATTTATTTATTATTATTTTTTTTAATGATTCCAAGGGTGCCAAGTTTGGTTGTGCCCTTCAGGAACTTCCCTAGAAGTTCCAAGGGTGCCACACCTAACAGTTTCATTGTGATGCCAAGGGTGCCAAGTTGGTCGTGCCCTTCAAGAATTTTCCCTGAAATTCCAAGGGTGCCACACCTAACAATTTAATTGTGATGCCAAGGGTGCCAAGTTGGTCGTGCCCTTCAAGAATTTCCCTGAAATTCCAAGGGTGCCACACCACTTGCCCTTCAAACATCCAGTGACTACGAGGGGAAAATAGCGTGCAACATTATAGACCTCAATCGTCTCTCATGTTGCCTGCTATAGTGAGACTAATGGTGCCTGGGATCAAGGAATCCGCCTTGATGCGCGCCCCCCAGTAGGTTCCTCATGAGCGACCCGACTTTGGGACCTGCCCTCATGGCATCATGATCTTCAAGGCGAAGGTGTTTCAACCCTTCCAGCCCAAGTCACGTCGGGAGTGCTAGTGGGTGAGATCAGGGACTCTGTCCCACCCCTCCCATGTAGTTCCATCCACCTGTACAACCCCATCACCCATATGTGAGTCATTCGGTCAAGCAACAAATCTGTGTCTGCAACCATTAACATATCATCAGCATATAGTTAAACATATATGGCAGATTTCAAGATTGATTTAGACTTTAAAACAATATGAATTTCATCAAACCAGGTGTCATCGACATGTCATATGCGAGCGCCTCTGATTGTTTCCTTCCATACTCAAAAATCATTAGCAACAAGGTTTCTCACTGTTAGTCATTATCATAATAGCATCATTAACAATTCTTGGTCATTCACATCATTGTCCATCATAAGCCTGAACTAACGGAAGTAGGTAACAGAGGGTACACATCCCTCATGGCTATCATCATTCATAAATGGAAACATACATATTCATTAAGCCATCAACATCGTAACATCATAGAAATATACCTATCTATCCAATTTATCATCATTATACTATTAGTAGAGCGCATACATATTCTTTACTACCCTCATCATAATTTCAGATACTTAACTATTTAAATGATGCAATCATCAGAATACTGTTAGATAAGAGATACAACCATTCATGCTATCATAATATCAATGGAAAGAAAAACATCATAACCATGAATATCTCAATCGTTGATAATAGTGTCATGAGTCCGGATCCTCAACCTGAGGTCCTCAAACAATAAAGTGTGGGCCTTAAGGCTAAATAAATGTTTGCGTCAAATCACATTCAGTCAACTAGAGTGGGCACTACACTTTATAGCTGACTTCTCAAGGAATACATGGATATATTTTCTCACGAAGAAATATGAAGTCTTTGATAGGTTTAAAGAATTTAAGGCTCTAGTGGAAAATCAGGCAGAGAAGAAGATCAAGGTGTTGAGAATAGATAATGGCAGAGAGTTCTACGAGAAGCAATTTAAATAGTTTTGTAAGAAGTATGGTATAGCATGACATAAGACTATCCCATACACACCTCAACAAAATGTATTTGTAGAAAGAATGAACATGACGTTAATGGAAAAGGAAAGAAGCATGCTCAATGGGGCCGAGTTAGGATAGGAATTAAGGGGAGAGGTAGTGGAGACTACATATTAGCTGGTTAACAAATCACCTTCATCAATGTTAGAGGATAAGAATCCACATGAGGTATGGATTGGTAAGAAACCCTCTCTTTCGCATCTGAGGGTATTTGGATGTGATGCATATGTACATGTTCCAAAGGAGAAAAGAACCAAGATGGATAGTAAATATTAAAGGTGCATCTTTATTGGGTATAAGGATGGTTTAAAAGGTTATAATATTTGGAAATAAGGAACAAGGAAGGTTGCGTACAACCAAGATGTGGTGTTTAGAGAGGCAAAATATGTTATTATACGTGAAGTAATACCAAAGGAACCTAATAATATAGAGTTTGAGCTAAAGGAGGAAGAATTATACTCTATAACTAAGCAACCAAAAGATGAAGAGCCACAAACTCCAGCTTTGAGAAGATCAGTTCAAGAGAGAAGGAAACCATAAAGGTATAGTTCATATGATTTATTTTCAAAATTTTCTTTATCTATTACTGATGATGATCCCATAACTATCAAGGAGGCAGTGGAGTCAAAAGGATGGAAAACTTTGAAAAGAGGCCATGGTTGATGAATGACATATTTGGACAAAAATGAGGCTTGGGATCTAGTGGAGTTTCTGGTTGGAAGGAAACCCATTGGAAGAAAATGGGTGTTTAAGAAGAAGAAGAATACAGAAGGAAAGGTGGATAAATAAAAATCTTAGCAGGTAGCAAAAGGTTATTCCTAGGTGTCGAAAATTGTTTTCAGTGATATTTTTTCTCCTATTGCCAAGTTAACTTTAATTAGTTAACTTTTATCTGTTGCTGTTGCTTTTTTATTTTGAGGTAGAACAGATGGATGTGAAGACAACAATTATTCATGGGGATATGGAAGAAGAGATCTACATGAGGCAACCTGAAGGATTTGCAGTGAAGGGTAAGAAAGAACTGGTATGCAAGTTAAAAAAGTCTTTGTATGGGTTAAAACAATCACCAATGATGTGGTATCAGAAATTTGGTACATATATACGAGGACTTGGCTTCACCAGAAGAAAAGTAGATCACTTTGTGTATTTCAAATTAATTGGTGACCGTGCTACTTATTTGGTCTTGTATGTAGATGACATGTTGTTGATTGGAAATGACAAAGAAATTATCCAAGATTTGAATACCCAATTGTCCTCCAAATTCGAAATGAAGGCTCTTGGTGCTGCAAACTATATTTTGGGCATGGAAATCAAACGAGATCGGGAAAAGAGGAAGCTCTGGTTAAACCAAAGGAATTATGTGAAGACAAAACTGTAGAGGTTTAATATGTAGGATAGTAAAATGATGAAGGTTCCTATTCTTGTAGGTGTAAAGTTTTTTGTTGAATAGTGTCCCAAGACAGAAGAAGAAGAGGATATGTCTCTTGTTCCATATGAATGTGCAGTCGTTAGCTTGATGTATGCAATGGTCTGTACTAGAACAGACATTGCACATGCAGTGGGAGTATTGAGCAAGTTTATGTCAAAACCAGGGAAGGATCATTGAACAACAGTGAAGCAAAATTTTAGGTTTTTTGTGTGGCACTAGTAATTATGGTCTGTGCTACCAAGGAAGATCAGGATTGGACAGAGTTTTGGACATTCGTGGCTTTGTTGATGTAGACTGGGTTTGGAGATCTAGATAAGAGAATATCTACAAGTGAGTATGTGTTTAACCTATTTGGAGTAGTTAGTTGGATAAGAAAGAGACACCCTGTAGTGGGACTTTCAACTACAAAGGCAGAATACATGGTAGCTACTCATGCAAGAAAGAAGCAGTTTGGTTGCAAAGTTTGTGTTCAAGTATGGGGTTAATACAACGAGCTATAAGGATAGACTGTGATAGCCAAAGTGCAATTTTCTTGGCAAAGAACCCTGCTCATCATTTAAAGACAAAGCACATTGATGTTCAGTATCAGTTTGTGAGGGATATGGTTGAGGACAAAAAGGTGTTGTTGGTAAAGGTGGACACCTTGAAGAATGTTGAAGTTGCATTGAGGAAGTCTGTGAACACTGAGAATGTTGGTGTAGAGAAACAAAGGGCGTTGTAGGGTTGGACCAATGACTAAGCTCTCATGTGACCCCTTGTGTGGAAAAGAAAACAACAAGTGGGAGAATGTTGGGTGTGTGTTATATTATTTCCACGAATATTCACATGTACATCATCCTCGTTGTTCGTTATGCTAGGCACAATAGGGGGGTCACAGGGGGGGAGAATCCCCCCCTATCAGAGGATTTATAGGGGGTGGTAGCTCCCTTGCACAAGGTCCGGGGCAACACCCAAAATATATTTTTTTTGGACCATATAATAGGTGGGCAGACTTACCTATGGTTTTTTGCATGGGTTTTGCACAAGGTTTTGGGCATTGAAGTTTTCTTCCGATGGTATTTTGTAGATCCGGTCAAGGGAACTACAATTATGTTCTAATCCAAGGTTAATGGTTTGGAGTTTATGATTGCTTCGACATGTACATATATGTATTGTAACATTGAAAGGAATATAATGAAAAATCAATCTGGTAGTCCCAGTTATGGGATACAGGGGAAAATATTTGTGTATATTTGTTTTATGATCTTGCCATTATATATTTTTGTTTTAAGGATTTGTTGCAGGTAATTTCTGTACAGGGTTAAAACCTACAATTTTTGAACTTATGCGGATGAATTTCCCGCGAACCAGTTTTAGCAGTGTTCGAGCCAAAATAAAAGAAGAGAAAAGAAGAATGCTTGATAATCTCCAAATGAGGGTCACTTGACTTGTATTTATAGCCATCTAAGGGTGTCCAATTTCCTTTTAGGAATGACTTGTCCTTTTATGCACATGTGGGTTTCCATATTAAAAATATACTTTTGTTTAACCAAATTAAACTCTTCTAAGGGCTAGGATGGGTCTTTTTTGATGAGGAAGACTGTCCAAAGGAGGGAATTTGTCCTTGATTTGTCCAATTATCACTTCCTATCCAAGAAATCATAATGGAGCCCAAACTGAAGCAACGACTTGAGACTCCTTCTCATGTACCTCAAAATCCCAGGGTAGCTCTATTTACACTTCTTCTTCAATCACTTCATCAAGGAAAACAAACTTTACATCCATTAGGTGTAATATTCAACAAAAATATTAGGGATAATAATTCTAACAGAATTGTACTTGACAATTTGGAGCAAATGTCTTAACGTAGTCTTTTCTCTCTTACTAGGATAACTTTCATGAATCTTGCTTTGTACTTCTTTATGCTGCCATTTGTTGCATGCTAAGTCTTGTAGATCCCCTTGGAAGTCACAAGTGACTTCCCTTCAAGTCTCAACACAATTTTCATACACATATTTCTTCTATACTTGCTTGTCTAATAGTCTTCTCCCTCTAAACGAAAATCTCTTCTGGTCATCTGGCATGGCACTATTTCCCCCTCTTAAAAAAAATTACTTTTGAGAGAATCCTCTTACCATAAACATTACTTTGTTCTTCCAATACTTCCATTTGCTACTAGAGCCTTAGAAGCCTTCATGACATACCTGCAATTCTTCCTGGGATGCCATGGAAGAATAATTATAATCAAACAAAATATTCAAAGACAAGAGGCTAACTAATAGTAAAACAAAAGCAACAGTAAAGGAGAGAGATATAAGTGACTTATATTTTGATCAATTGAAGGGATTTTTCAACTCCCTCTTGATCGTTGCCATCTTGCGGAAATCATCCTATGCAATCTTGTCATCCTTGTCTTCGTCATAAATTACTTTGCATGAGATAGAGTTTTTTCTTTCAACAGAAATATTGATATAGGTCTAGCTCTAGCATTTTATCACAAACCTTATGGATTTCACATTTAAGACTTCCAATATTCTAGGATTTACAAACCCTAGTTTGTATAATACTCATCAACAAATTTTCTTTCTATTTCCACACATTCAAAAACATATATTTTGCCATGCCACCTCATATGTGATGTTATTAAACAATGAAGGAAAAATCCAATATGACTTTCCAATGTCCTCTATAGCTTTTTATAAGAGAACTCGCTCCACCTACCAACTCTTAATAGGTAGACATTCTTCAAATGCACCAATGAATTCTGAGTAGTGCAAGCCAGATGATTACCCTTGGTCCTTCCAAGGAACTCAACCTTCTTATTATAGCAGTAACAATAATTATATCATGTCATCAAAACTTAAATTAACCCTTGAGCATGATTTAAATTCAAATAATCAAAATTTCCTACTAGTTCATGACATTTGAAATAAGTGTATCCAAGATGCATTATGCCTTAACAAGAGACTTCAAGGGATTTGCTTCAGATTTGATAACCAAGCTTCTCAAAGGTTGAATAGATTCTTCTTGGATTAGGCAACCCTATGAAATATTGATTGAAAAATACCTTCTTATTTCCTCTAGCCCAGGGAGGAACTTTAGAGATGTGTCCTTTGATTAAATTTACCATACTTCTTAAAAACTTTTTCATACATGTAATGTCACCAATATAACTATAATCAAAATAATACAATGTAAGGCATCTTCTGCATACATGACATGATAATTTCACAAAGATGACATATTCATAGATTCCTATAACTTTAGAAGCAATACTTATGTACCAAGGAAATATATCTTATATGGGTCTACACAAAAAATTTAATCCTAATCATCTTCAAGATGGAAAATGCTCTCGACACAAGTGCATTTGGTTCATCCTTCTTATTTTTCCTTTAGCCTCATCGATTTTTTAACCATATTCAAAATTGTGAAGAATTTATTGCATCTTAGGATGAATTATATGATAACAAGTGTTCATTTACTAGAGAGATATTTCTTAATTTTTTTTTACACATATCCTTTACCTCTTCTAGGTTTTACTAATTTGTAAAATGTCTTGTTGTAGTCATACATATCATAAGTGAGCAATAATAATATTATCAATCAATTAAGAATTTTTTCCATTTTGTTGACCTGTATTATGTCAATTGAATAAGATGTTTCAATATCTTCCACAGAGATATACACTATGTCAAAACATTTTTTAGATGGTCCTTTATTATCAATATTATGAAGTTGTCTCTATTTATCCTTTTAAATGAGATTTTAATAAAGGATCAAACATACTCAACTACATTACCTTTGATTTGTGAATAGAAAAACAACAACTTGAATTTGCTTTATGACATATGGCACAATCTTATCTTGAGTTTGTATTCTCAAACTTGCTTATACTTGAGATTGAGGGAGATACACCATATAAGTTTTATATTTTATATTAAGGAGAAGGCATGCTGAGATCAAGTCTTACTTCATGCAAGTCCTTAAACTTGTATATTAGCTTACACTCCTATGTAATGATTTATCCCTTCATCTATTGCAATGTGGGAAAGTAGCATCAATATATTCATAGTGAAATACTCTTGAGTTGTTTCCAAAATAATTTTGATTTCAACCAAAAGCATTGAGAGAAATAATACATACCTTGCAATGAAAGAAAAGGTTGGATTGTTGACTTTGGCTATAGAACATTGACTTAGTTTGGCTGGTTTTTCATCTCTATTTTGGGCTAATTTTGACCTGGTGAAGAGGCCAAGTTCCTTGATAGTTTGACCAAATTGATTGGAGGTTGTTTGACTACATTTTGAACACTATTGACTAGACTGGTTAGGGAAAGTTGAATGTTATTGACAAACTTTAGAATTTCAGGTTTAATAGAGACAAATTTGGATCATATTGGGTTGGTCATCTTTCTTTGACAGTCAAATTTTTAACTTTTACTTTGTCATCATTGTACAAAATTTGATTTTCTCTCTAATAAAAATTTGATATTAATCAATAAGAAGGATTGGCTGGGTTTTCCCTTTTGTGGGGTTTCTCCTTGGAATTAGCCTAAATATTTGTGTTCATTGTCTTGGCTTGTCTTCTTGGGCATATTATGGTTGATGTTCTATCTACAGTTACCATCAATGTTGATTAATGATAATTGATTAGTATTTGTAATATGAAGTGAAATTATTATTGGGCTAATAGATTAATAAAGTAGATATTGCAAACATAGAACATACCATATAAATTAAGATGGAATCAGAGCCAAGGTGAAGACAAAGCCCAAGGGAGAAGTAAGCAATCATTATTGAAATACTTGTTATTGTTGGACAAGGACTATTGGGACACGTCTCCATGGTTGCTACCTCATATTTAAAGACTAGGGATAAGCTTAATGACAAAACATATTATCATGCCTGGAACATGACTCTTGATTTGACCTTAGAGGAACATGGAGTGTTGGATTATGTGCAAGGGAAAGTGATGGAGCATCCTTCAAATGAACCTGTTGATGCTAGAATGAAGTACAAAAAACGCGAGGTCAAAGCTAAGAAAATATTAGTTGACTCCATTCAAAAGAATTTAATCTCTTATATTTCTAATTTTGGAACTTCAAAGGAAATGTATGATAAATTTATTGGGATTCTCAAATTCAACAATGCAAATCAAATCCTCTTTCTCAAGAAAAAGTTGAGGGATATCAAGTTGGACAAAGGGGAGTCTATACAACCTTACTTCATGAGAGTAACTCAAGTAAAGAATGATTTTCTGTCCATTGGAGAACTTACTACTGATATGAAACTTACACTCATTTCTCTTGGAGATATTTCAAGACCATAGGAAACATTTGTCACCACCATTCTCAACAATGACAGGATACCTGATTTTGGTGAACTATTGGCTAGATGCACTCAAGAGGAAATAAGGATGATGGAAAGAGATAAGCCTTTCAATGGAAATGAACCTACTACCTTCTTTACTCATGCTAAAATGAGGAATGATGTTGGTCCATATAATTTAAGAAAGTGGGGTCAAGGATCTAAGAAGGGATCCAAAGGAAAAGGAAAAGGCAAATGCTACAATTACAACAAGTTTGACCACTATGCTAGAGAATGTCCTAATGAGAAAAATCCTCCAAGGGACAACAACAACAATCAAAGAAACTACAAATCTAACAACAAATGAAAAACAAATGCTCCTGCTGCTCAAGAAGGAAATAATCAACCTCCAAAGAGAACAAGAAATACCAAGTATGATGAAAATAATGTTGTTGAAAAATAAGATGAATATTATCTCATTTATTCTTTGTCTACTACCTCTCTTCGGACACCTTGGATCATTAGTTAATTGATATTGGATCCTTAAGGCACTTCATTGGATATAAGGAGGTTCTCTCAAATTTAGTTGAGAGGAAGACTAATCTAAATATTATTCTTGGAGATAATGCCACCTACCCGAGAAAGGGATAGGAATTGTTTCTATTCACTTGAACTATGGTCAAACCATACATCTTTAGGAAGTTTTTTTTGTCTATATCTATAATGTAAGACAAAGGCTTCAAATTAGCTTTCATTGATGGCAAGGTACATGCATGGCACAGGGACTTTAAAGATGCTTTTACTCTTTGGTTTAGCATTGAGGTCTTTATCAAGTTGGTGGAAATCCACTGGGAGTTTTGGCTAATGACACCTCTATTCAATGTCAGCTATGGCATCAAATATTTTCTCACCTGCATTACAAAGCCTTACCTAGTGTAAGGAATATGATAACAGGGATGCCCAAGTTTCATATGAATCATGAAGGAGTTTTTCAAGGTTGTGCAACTGGAAAACATACAAAGGGACCGTCCCCTTCTAGTGAAAGCAATACATATGATATTCTTCAATTGGTCCATTTTGACATGGTTGGTCCTTTACCCATGACTTCATGTTAGAAATTAAATAACAGAGCAATGAAATACATAAAATATTGTGGAAAAAAAACACAAAAAACACATAAAACAAGAGAGGTGCAGATATACATGGTTCACCCAATTTGGGCCACATCCACAGAGAAACAACCAATCCTTCCTTTTATATTATCCAGAAAAATGAAGAGATACAACCTACAACAGATCTGTTGTAATTTCCTCTTCTCTCTCACACATTCCCCTCTTCTTTTCTCGCTCATAATAATAATTCGTAGCCGCAATACAATTCCCTCATACAAACTGAGGGGGTTACTTCTAGGGCGTAAAACCATAAATTAACATAAATTCTACTGTTATATCATCTTCCTAATGAACAACCTAGATTGAATATGAAATTACAATATTTTACAAGGAAAATTATCATCTATTTTTAGCTTCAGGGGCATTGTCCCCGAACTCCCGCTGGGGGCCAACTAGCACCCAGACCCCCCAACCAGGGGGAATCGTCTCCCCACACCCCCTCACGTGGAGGGGTGTATAGTCATCCTAAGGCATACAACCAGCTGGAACAAGACCTATGAATCAGGAAGATAATTAGGCTCCACACCTAACACTTCATTGGGAGGATACTTATACTATGTGTTATTTTTGGATGACTTCTCCCGCAAGACTTGCATATATTTCCTAAAGAAGAAGGATGAAGTATTTAGATGGTTTTTCTCATTCAAAGCCTTGGTGGAGAATCATACAGGAAAGAAGATCAAGACACTAAGAGATGATAATGGAACCAAGTATGAATCTGAACTCAATGACTTTTACAAAGAGGTAGGTATTAAGAGGGAGACAACCATTCCATATAATCCACAACAAAATGGAGTTTCCGATAGAAAGAATCGAACTATTATGGAAGCCACCCATGCCATGATTTATGATCAAGATATAGCAAAGTTTTTATGGGGAGAATCCGTGAACACTATTATGTACATTAAAAATAGGAGCCCTCATCAAAGCTTGGATTTCAAGACAATAAAAGAAGTCTTCGCTAGTAAGAAACCTAATGTTGCTCATTTTAGAATCGTTGGTTGTCCTATATATTTTCATGTACCAAAATAGAACATGAATAAGTAGGAAACCTCTGCGAAGAAAGGTGTATTTGTTGGATATATTGAATATTAAAAGGAATATCGAATTTATGTACCTATTCAAAAGGATGTGTAAGTGAGTAGAGATGTTACTTTTGATGAATACACTACTCTAAAAAATGGTAGGGATCTCCCTATCTCAAGGAAGGATGATGATGCTGAATAACAAGAAGAACCTTCAATGGATGAGCCCATGGATAATGTTGATGGCTCGATGGATCCACTTGATCCACCTCATTATGATCCCTCTACCTCAAATAAAAGACCACTATGGATTTAGCATACACTTCAATATGTTGAAAATCATGTTCCTCTAGAGGGAAATTTCAAAAAAGTAAGAATCCCATCAGGTATCAAGGATACTTGATTTTCGTGAGTACTATCATTCAAACCAAACCTTTCACTTTCGAAGAAGTTGTGAAGCACCAGGTATGGAAAAATTTTATGGATGAGGATAATGAATCAATCATGAAGAACAATGTCTCGGAAATAGTCCCTATACCCAAGGAGAAGGTTGTGGTCACTTCAAAATGGATATACAAGATTAAACATGGAGCCAATGGAAGTGAAGAAAAATATAAGGCAAGGTTCATGGCTCGTGGTTTATCTCAAAATAAAGGAATTGAATATGATGAAATATTTGCACCAGTTGCTCGATACACCACTATATGATCCATAATTTCTCTTGTTGCAAATCAAGGATGAATCCTGCATCAAATGGATGTCAAGACCACATTCTTACATGGCTCACTTAAAGAAGAAGTCTACTTGAAACAACCTCATGGGTTTGAAGAGTAGGATAGAAGTACACATGTATGGAAGTTGAAGAAATCCCTCTATGGGTTAAAGCAAGCTCCTAGGTCTTGGTATGAGGGGATTGATAGCTATCTCATGAAGAATGGATTTACAAGTATCTATGTTGATACAAATTTATATTTTAAGGTTTAAAATGACATGGTACTCATTCTGTTCTTATATGTTGATGATCTCTTTTTGACTGGTGTAGACCCTCACATTTATCAATGAAAAGGGGGTTGAATTCTGAATTTGAGATGAAGGACATAGGATTGATGCATTAATTCCTAGGCTTGGAGTTATGGAAAAATCCATGTAAGATTTTCCTTTCTCAAGGAAAATATATTGTGAACCTTTTAGAAAGATGTAGAATGGTTGAATTCAAGCTAGTGAATATAATGATGGAACTAAATTTTAGGAATATATGTGGAAGTCTTGCAGGTCCAGATTTGGAAAATCCTACTAAATATAGACAACTTGTTGGAGCTTTGATGTTCTTGGCGAACACACTATCAAAAATATGATTTGTTTTTAATACATTAAGTCAATTTATTGTTGAGCCTCATCATATACATTTGGTTGCGACTAAGAATATTTTGAGATATCTTCATTGCACTATCAAGCGTGGACTGAGGTACATTATTGAGAATCTAATACTACAGGGATATATTGATGTTGATTGGACTGATAGTGTGGTGGATAGAAAAATCACATCTAGGTGTTATTTCTCATTGGGATTTGTTTTAATTTAATGGATGAGCCGAAAAAAAATAATCTGTTGCACTAAGCACCACTAAGGTTGAATATGTTGTAATTAGTGGCTTGCTGTGAAGCCATTTGGTTGAGGAAGTCCTTCAGTGAGCTATTTGAGCATGTGATGGATACCACCATCATTTGTTGTGATAAGAAAAGTGGGATTCGCCTTTCAAAGAATCTCGTCTTCCATGACCGATCCAAGCATATTGATATTAGGTACCACTTTATCTGGGATATGGTACAATGGGGAGAAATAGGGCTCCAACACATCAAGACATATGAATATGTTGCTTAAATCCTCACAAAGCCCTTGGAGAAGACCAAGTTCTTATTCTTCTGAGAGAGACTTGGAGTCATGGAAAGACCCTCCCATGAGGGTCCTGCTTGAGTTGGACATTGAGCTCTGGGAGCTCCTGGGTTTCTTGGGGTTCTTCTTGGAGCTATATGAGCACAAGGTGAGTGGTTGTCCTTCCCATGTGGAGTACATATCCCAACATGTGAGTATAGGGTGTGTGGTTCACCTTACCCTATAGAGTACGTGATATGAGAATAGGGTGAGTGGTTCACCTTCCCCTGTGTATACCCCAACATACATCCTACCCTTGCAATTTGGGACTCCTAGGAAGTACCTCTCATTTGGCCAATGAGTTGGGAAAAGTGGTTATAGTTAATTAGTACTACTGATGGATGCACCAAGTACTACTATATTTCCTATGTCTAGGATGAATAATATTCAACAACTTGGTCATTAAGGATCAAGCTTGGTAAGGGTTATATCCCCTAGATGCGAGGACATTCCTCTGTCATTTTGGTGAGCGTGGCAGGGTCTTATGACACACCCTCTTTCAATCCTTTCATATTGGTCTATGATATCAATCTTCAATAGAGACAAGATAAGATGTAGAGATGGTACATGATGGACATGATGACATAATAGTTGATGAATGGTGATAGGTGGAATTCCTCCCTAGTTGAGAGGAAGTGTTAGAGAGTGAAACTAGGGCTAATTCCCCTTATGAGAAGCCTGTTTACAAATATATATATAATAATATTATATATATTTATATATAATATTATATATATTATATATATATATATATATATATATATATATATATATAACAATAATAAATAATGAATAATTAACTAATAATTAGTGTTGAAGAGTGCTAGACACAAGTTATGTTAACGAGTGCAACTAGGGGATAATTCCCCATCCTAGAAGCCCCTCCTTTGAGGGCTCATCCCTCCATTTTATCACCCTTGATGGCATTATTCTTCACCTCAAAAATTAGAATTTTTTCTCACCTACAAATGCCTCATTTTCAAGTCAACTGAGGTCTTCCCCTCTTTAAGTTGGTCCAATGATGAATAGACCTGTCTCTTCACCCCACGTCAACCACTATAAATATAACATATGGTCACCTATTTTGGCACATCACAAAAACACATTCTACATATCTTCATCTCATTGGTTCGTACAACTTATGAGACAGTTCCTTCTTCTCCACATGTATGAAGGGTTTTTGGACTACTTTATCTTCTACATTGACTGTTCTGCAACAAATTTTGACCAGCATTGACTGAGGACTTTTTGAGGTGGTTTGAATGCGTTTTGACTTGAAAAGGTTTTGATTGGAAGGATGCACTCATTGGCACATAAATTGAACATATCTGCTCATGTTGACCAACGTTGACCAAAGGCCGAACCATTGACTTTGACTACTGAACCTTGACTCAGTTTGATTGTTTTTTCATCTCTATTTTGGGTTGATTTTGAACTGGTGAAGAGGTCGTGTTCCTTGATGGTTTGATTGAACTGATTGGAGGTTGTTTGACTACATTTTGACCATTGTTTCTTGGACTAGTTATGGAAAGTTGATTGTTGTTGACAGACTTTATAATTGCAAATTTGACTGAGACATATTTGGATCAGATTGGGTTGTTCATCTTTCTTTGATAGTCAAAGTTTTAACTTAGACTTTGTCATCATTGTAAAAAAATGGATTTTCTCTGTTTCCTGAACATTTGATATTAATCAATAAGAAGGATTGGTTGGGTTTTCTCCCTTGCGGAGTTTTTCCTTGTCATTAGCCTAAATCTCTGTGTTTATTGTCTTGGCTTGTCTTCTTGTGAATATTATTGGTGATGTTCTATATACAATTATTGTCAATGGTGAATGCTAATTGATTGCTATTTAGAATTTGAAGTGAAATTATTACTGGGCTAATAAATTATTGAAGTAACTATTGCAAGCATTGAAACATACAATAAAAATTAACAGGTTGTATCACCACAAACTTATAAAAATGTTAATTATTGAGTTAAAAAAAAAATAATATAGGTTACTTGGGATAAATTTGTGGTAGTAAATTAGTTTGGTAACCCTAGTTCTATACTTGAAGTAACATCAAAGGATAAGGAAATGAGAGAGACCCCCATGGAAAATCAACAAGGGCCTGTGAATAGTATTGATAATGAACAAAAAAAAGTTTTGATAGATGAGGGTTATGAATTGGTCATTGAAGGTTCAAAGAAGGGGAAGGCATAAAAAATGTAGTCCTTTGTTCCACCATAGAGGCTAACAAGAAGTATGACAAAGAGAAAAATTTTCCCTCCATCCTCTCCCTTGGCATGTGAAATTGTTCGAGACTCCCCTGAACATTCTATTCTTATAGTTGATCCACCTGTGGTATCTCCTCCTCATTCAAAGAATGATTTAACTCATATGCATGAACCCTCTATTTTAGACTTGTGTAAGCTATTCACTGACAAGAAAGCCCCTATTTTTGATCCTATTCCCATAGAAAAATCCCCATATTTCAACAAATTTTTCTCAAACCCTACTATCCCTGATCATCATTTTGTTTAAAAGAAGAGACCTACACCCAAAACGCCTAAGGAAAAGTCATATGCGTTTGAGATCACTTCTTTTGTGGAACTACCAGCTCAAGACTTTGAGTGTGCCTTAGACTTCCACGAGTCACTACATTACGAACCTCAAGCCAAGAAGTTGAAGGAGAAAATTAAAAAGATTAAGAAATTAAAAAGAAAATCGAAGAGTATAAGATTCGTAGCAGACATGTCAAGAATGAAAATGTTGTGTTGAAGGCTAGAAATGAGGAGATTTGGGAGGAATTTGATAGACTTTTTGAGGAGAGAAAGAAGCATTCTAAGATGGCTTGAGGATGGCACATGCAAAATTTCTACTTGTTGGTTTGCAATTAAAATTTGAAAAGGAAATTGAAAGATGCGCATAAATTGGGCAGGGCAAGTGTTAAAATTAACATTGAAAATTGATGGGTACCGAGCTTCAAATATGTTCAAGCTGGTATAATATTGTATAGGAGCATTAGGCACAGATTTGACAAAATTATGTGCACTTCCCTTTCTTTTGTGTGAGGACGCACAAAGTGTTAAGGCTAAGGGAGATGTTGAGGCTAGGAATTGAAGAAATTTTGTTGTCAAATGCACATTTTTAACCTATCCCCAAACCCTATTGTTTCCTTAATATAGTCCTCTTTTACGCACAACGAAGGAATATCATGCTAAATCAAGATAATTGGAGGGTTATAAGGTAAATCTTGAATTTTTGTTGAAAATATATGTTTTGGATAAATTTTTGGGCTTAATCATAATTATTAATGATTAAGGTTTACTAATGAAGGTGATACAAATCTTGCGACTCTCAAAAGGTCCGATAATTGGGGTCCAAGTTTGGATTATGTGCACAACCTCCAATGGAAAAGAAACTCGTGGGTTTTCTAGAACATGGCTCTGAGATGCTCTATTACCCATTAGAGTTGATCTTCCATAAATATTGCCCACCTGGATGGTATTCCACTCTGCTAGTTAGTTCAGTGTTAAGACTGAGATTCAAGGTTACTTTGTTCGAGCTCCTTCAACTAAATGACACATGTTTACTCTTGTTTTGGATGTTCTAGTTGTCGTTCTAATTCGAGATCTAGAGAAACCATTAGATCTCTCGAGTCTCTATTCAGAATAGTATCTGAATGTGGCATGTATCAGAAATGTTATGTATTCTATTTTATATAAAAATAGACCCTATCCCTCAGTCAAGTTAGTGGCAAAGTCAGGTTAGTGGCAAAGTCACTATGCTCCACTTTTATTTCAGAACTATACTTCCACTCACTAGTGCGGCCAGTGGGTTGAACCTCTTTATATTGTTCATATGTAAACTACGGATTTATCGATATAAATTGTTGATGCTCAAGTTTATCTATTGTGTATAATCTCATCATGATTTAGTTTCTCTTCAAGAGGAAACATGGTTGGTTGGGTTGGGCCCACCAACCCATCGTGTTGCCCCTTCCATTCTGTGTGATTTAAGGTTATCTTATTGCGTGTGGTTTGAATATTGTAAGTGATGCTTTGTTTCAATAGATCCATTCATTTAGAGACCACACTGTGTGGTTTATTGGTTAATACATGAACAATTTGTATATTAGTTGCCTCATTTTCATTTTCATCAAATCAATCGATCAATGATTGGTTGAATGGCTTGGATCTGGATTATATCTAAGCTTTTGTCTCAAATCTGATATGAAATCTCAAACATTAAGTTTAGTCCATGTTCCTTGGCAATATGATATGTGGCTTGTTGGTTTTGTGAGTGCACTATCTTTGTGCTTGGCTGCATCTTAAGTTTCTCTTTTACTGCGCACTTTCATTAATAAAGCATAACTTTATCTTATATAAATGATCAACTCGAGTAGTTTGAAAATTCTTCATTCATATTTACCATTTTCTCCTTACAAATATTGATGCAGAGGATTCATTTTTGTTATGATACCACTCAATTAGTGCACATTAAATAATTTCATGTTTTAATTATGTATTTATCAATAAGGATTATATGTTTTTTATCGGTTGTTCAATCAACTTTAGGATTTAAGCTTAAGTAATGACAATATTGTTTCTTTTGTTAAACGAATAATATATATATTTCTTAAAGAATATTGAAATTCATATATAATTAGTGTTCTTAGTGTTTTGAAGCAGGGGTTGATTTCAGATTTCAAAACCTCACATTTGATTTCATTCACTTTGCATTTAAATCACATGATGAGTAGATAGCAATTATATCCCTAGAGGGAAATTTATGCTTAATTTATTTCCTTCAATTGCGTGATTGGAAATGTTGCATAGTTGATAGAGGTTGTCCTTTTCAAGGCCTTGATTTCCTTTCATGCAAGATTGGTGTGAACCCACTGTGAGTCCTTGAACTTCGTGATTGCCTAAGATTTGAGGGAACATTTATGTCAATCAATCTAGGAGGCACTAGTCACAAGGATACAATGGTCCCTTAGATATGTTTCTTGATTGAGTAGTGTAATTTGTTCTACCGTTGAAGGTGTTCAAGTTGCATATAGTTTTGTGTTTGGTGTTTGGTGACATTGGAGACTAGTCCAAATGAATACTTTGAAATAGAAGCCCAAGTTAATGCAAGTTTTTTATTTCTTTCCCTTATGTGAGACTTTCTCTTGATAATGACCTTAGGTCCCTAGTGTAGGCTATCTTGTTCTCTCAACTTTCACACAAATAGTGTAGTGTCTCAAAGTATATGACCTAGATTGACAATTAATGTTGAGTATTTGTGGTTGTTAATTAAATCACCCAACATCATCTTAATGGGGGGTCCTTGTTTGGATAATTAGGGTTTGAAATCTTCCAAAGATATTTGAGGCATCAAACAACATTTTTTGTGTCGAAGTTTTCCCAATTTACTGTTAAACTCATGGATATTGATATACACCCACAAATCTGTCTAACAATGCAGAAATAATGTCAACTGGAGTTTGTATGCAGAGGTTATGCCTCTAGATAATTGACCTACTACGTTGACCACCATGGTATGAGACGATGCCATGAAAATCCTCATTCCTCATAAAAATTTCCAAAACCATAACTCTAGAATTCCCAAAACCATAACTCTCAATGACAATTGAGGGATTGAAACCTTATCCCTAATTGAATACCCAATGATTTTAAATACCGAATCACTAGGAGGAGCAATGATTTTATTATATGATATTCTATTTTAATATATAATTGAGCATAACAACTAGGAGTAGGAAGTGAGATAGAATAAAAAAGGGGCTTAAGGTTATGTAATAGACTTATAGGCCACATATCTCAAGTAACTCCATAGATATTATCTATTATTTTGTACTTGCATACTTCCATACCATAAAAAGAGAGTAGAGAAGCCTTACCTTCTCACTGGGTTTTCTCTTGCAAGGGTTTCCTAAGGTAGAACTTATGTCTATTAAAATAATCTTAGATTTTCTTAAAACTTGTGTAAGCAGAAATCATTTATTAAATGATATTAGATCTAAAGAAAATTTAACTTTTATAATATAAATTTTAATTATCTTATAAGATTTGTGGCGATGAACTATTCTAGTGGAATACTTATGGAAATTTACAAATCATATGGGCCAGAAACTAACCAAATTCCCAACAACATTAATAGTAGCCACTTGACGAAACTCCTTGGGCTTCCACATTCTCACCTATGTTCTAACATATCTATGTTTCTCATTGAAATATCATCTCTTCACAGTGTCCACATTTTTTCATCTTTTCAAATTATTAAAGGATTTGAACCAATCATATGTAAACCAAAATGCCTAACAATATTAAGAAAAAATAATTAAACTTATTAAACTTTTATATATTTTTCATTATTTTACCATATTTTTCTCATCTCATCTCTTCATATTATCTACATTATTTTTTTCTTCCTCCCAATTTGCTAAATATAATTATATATAAATGCATCAACTTTAATGTCAATACACTAAATATTCTCATATCATGTTAATGCATCATTGATCTGTTGGAAAATGAAAGATATTATATTAGGGTTTGATTCTCCGATCTTGATAATTACTTGTGAGTGTGTTGGCTTCTTTTACATACATACATGAAGATCACAAAACAAGAGACAGAAGATATAGGCACATGTCAGGGAAAAACCCCCCTCGAGGGGAAAACCCAATCAAAGTAATTTTTCCTTTCACTAGTATTATTTGAGACTTCACACTAGACCAAGACCAGCCTTTCCCTCCACACCATGTCAGCCTCCAAGATCTTCGACCTTTTCCAACAACTTCGACTATGCAGCAGATCCTAACAACATGTAGCTTCTAGTAGCAGCAAAATCCTAGGAGACTTTGATCTCCTAAACCAAACCACGAAACATAGAGAGAGAGGCACAAAAACTTTGATTTTCCTCTTCTCTAGAGACTCACCCAAAATCACGCTTCTTTCCTCCTTCCGACAAAAAACTTCACATCCCCACCACTTCCCAACAATTCCAAAAAGATATCGAATTACTTGAGAGAGTGATGTCTCCAAATTTCTTTGACTTCCTTCTATATATAGTCTTCTTGTGGGCTGAATGAGGGTCTCTAGGCCAACATGATGTGGAGGACACATAATTCATATTTTTCTTGATACAAAACCTTTTTACATGATCCAAAAGCCCGAGAAGGGTTTCTTCGAATGTGCAATGACTCTATAAACTCAATATTAATCCTAGGATTCCCCACTGGAGACTTTGACTAATATAATGATGAACCAAGCATGAAACCCATTCTTTAATAAGTCATTGTTGCAATAATAAAAATTATTTTCTCTATTCTTTTGACAAGTACATTCATAATGACTAAGGTACATTATTGAAGACCGAACATAGTTACTTTTTCCAACTCCCTCTTAACTAGGGGGGTATTCATAATGTACAATACAATGGAAGATCTCAAACTATATAAAAACATGAAGAACCTTTAGGCACCACAATGCCATGGACTAGATTTTTGACCAGGAAAATATATCCAACCAGTCACTCAATAATTTAGGCACCATAATGCCATGGACTAGATTCCTAACTAGGGAAATCTATCCAACCAGTCACTCAACAATTTAGGCACCACAATGCCATGGACTAGATTCCTAACCAGGGCAATCTGTCTAGGTGGGACTAAGGTGGAATAAAGATTTCAATCCCTCTAGGTACCATAAAGCTTACTTTCCAACCACCAACCCAAATATACAGGTGTGTATCCAAAACACAATCTCAATAAACAACACCACCTTTTAAATTTTCGGATTCCTGACATCAACACATAGTGTTGGACTGATGTCTCCCCACGAAATGATTCACTCACAAAGCCTCAACAAATATCTTCCATTCATTTATCATCAATACAATCACCAATATCTACCAAACCAAGCGGGTTCCTTAGATATTTGAACTTCTTATTAGGAAGAGCCTTTGTCAAAATGTCTGCTACCTATTCATCTGTCGGAACATATTCTAGCTTCATGATCCCATACTGCACCAAGTTCCTAATAAAGTGGAACTTATAATTGATATGTTTTATCCTTGAATGAAACACGGGATCTTCAAACCTCTTGATACAAATTTTACTATCACATTTAATCACAATAGGACCCAAAGAATTTTCCAATAAGTCTATCAGAACCTTCCTTAACCAAACATCCTCTTTTCCTACTTGACATGCAACCACATTTTCTACCTTGGCACTATTCAATGCAAAGGGATATTGCTTCTTACTCATCCATGAGATCATAGCAGCCCCCAAACTAAAGCATCTTTCGGTAGTTCTCCTTCTATTGGTCTCATTGCCACCTCAGTTAGAGTTTGTGAAGCCAATTAGCTCGAATTCCTTACTATCATACTTAAGGGAGTGATGTATAGTGCCACAAAGATACATCAATAATTTTTGGCAGCCATCCAGTGATCATGACGAGGCTCCAACTCAAACTGACTAAGAATGTTCACTGCAAAACATATATCTGGCTTAGTATTTAACAGATACGTCAGGGAACCCACCAATTGATGATATGAGGTAGGATCCATGAGACTCGAGTTGGAGATTCTCATCTTCTTGAGATTGGAGATCATAGGAGTAACCATCGACTTGGATTCCATCATCCCAAATTTTTGCAATAACTTGATGATGTACTTTCCTTACCCAAATTATATCTCCCCAGGTCTCTACCATACTTCTAGACCTAGGTAGTAATGCATCAATCCTAGATCCTTCATCTCAAATTCTAATGCCAACATCTTCTTGCATTCTTGAATTCTTCGTTCTACACCGGTGATGAATAGATCATCCACATATAGTAGAATAATGACTGTCTCATTATTCACATTAGTAGTACTCTTCATGAACCCAATCTTGAGAAGATATGCATCCATTCTTGCATACCATGCCCTTGGTGCTTGCTTCAAGCCATATAGATCATACTTGAGTCTGCAAACATGAGAATCCCTACTATTCATTTCAAATCCTTCAGGTTGTTCAATGTACACTTCCTCATCAATGGTCCCATTCATAAATGCAGTCTTAACATCCATTTGATGGATATTCCACCCCATTGCAGCAACCAGTGAAACTAATGATCTAATGGTAGTGTACCTTGCAGTAGGTGAAAATGTTTCCTCATAGTCAATGCCTTCCTTTCGAGAGAAACCCCTCGCAATGAACCTTGCTTTTTACTTATCTATACTTCCATCAACAACATGTTTGATCTTATAGATCCACTTCAATGTGACAATCGATTTGTCACTATGTCTAGAAATGATTTCCCAAACCCCATTTTTCATGATGGATTGATATTGTTCCTGCATAGCTTTCTTCCAAACCTCTTCATGCTCAACTTCCTGGAATGTAGATGGATCGACTTCAATCAACTTTGTCATATATGCAACATAACCATAATACCTCTTCGATTTCTTACTTTCCTCGGAGGACCCTTTTTCAGATTCATGTCCTTCAACATCTTTTAATGTAACTCTTAACCAATATGGCCTTTTCCTTGTGGTTGGGACAACCACCGATTGAATAGTCTCACTTGGTCCTTCTTCTTCATCATTTGCAGCATATTTCTCATGAAATTCATCTTCTTCAAATACAAGAACTTCTTCGTCATCATAATCAATAGGAATATCCTTTGATTTCTTGTAAGCTTGATTCTCATGAAATATGACATCCCTACTTACTTCAATGTATCTTCCCTGCTTTATGTAGATTATATAACATTTTGAGGAAAGACTATAACCAACGAATATTTCCTTGATGTTTGTCGAGTCCAAATTTTTTCGCTTTTCCTTTGAAACATGGAAATATGTTGGAATTCCAATTATGAGGAAATGATCCACACTCAACTTATTTCCTATGAATACTTCTTCAGGTGTAGTATTATCAACGCTCTTATGAGGAATTCTATTTTGAACGTACACGGAAATCATCACTACTTCATCCCATAAGAACTTCGGTAGATCTTGATCAAGGAGCATAGTTCTAATGCCTTCTTCAATTGACCTATTCTTTCTTTCAACCAATACATTTTGTTTGGCATAGTAGGGTACAATGAGCTCCCTCTTAATACATGCATCCTTACAATATGCAATTAACTCTTTAGAGGTGTATTCCCCACCATTGTCAGACTTTAGAGTCTTTATCTTATTTTTGGTTAGGGTTTCTACCTCAGCCCTAAACTCCTTGAACTTATCAAATAATTCATCTTTAGTTTTGAGTAGGAAGAGCCATGTCTTCCTTGAATGGTCATCAATAAATGTTACATAGTAGAGATTACCTCCAAGTGTCTTGTCAGACATGGGTCTGCATACATTGAAATGGATGAGATATAATATTTCTTTAGATCTAGATTCACTATGATGAAATGGATTTCTAGTATGCTTCCCCAAAGAACATCCCTTGCATACACCTTCATGGTCTAGTTTCATAAAAGGAATTCCATTAACCAATTGACTAGGAGTAGGGATGACCCTATAATAAATATGGCCATATCTTTGATGCCATAGTTCAATGGTACTTATTTCCATATGAACAAGATCTTGAAGAGATGGAATGATAACTCGGTAAACAATCCCTTCATGAAATCCAATAACCCTATCTTTGTCAATGCTAGGGTTCTTTCCCCAAACCAATACTTTTCCATCAACAAAAAAAATTCTTTCCCCTTTATCTTCTAAACAAGAAATAGAAAGTAAATTCTTTTTTGAACCTGGAAACATAGAGAATGTTGTTGAGATGCAGCTTCGATCCATTTTCCAACTTTAGTGATGTAGATCCCACGCCTCTAATAGCATAGCTTTTGTTGTCACCCAATTACACTTCATGGGAGGATGATTCCTTTGATAATGTGTGAAGTTGCCTACTTTCACCTGTCATATGTCTCGATGTTCCACTATCAATGATCCATGCATTATCATTAGTAAGAGATCCTGTAAGGGCAACCAAGAATCCATGACTCTTGACTTTGTTGAGTAGGTAGTATATGATCTTCTTGATCCATCTTCTAGCAGGTTTGAAAACCTGTAATGTCCCATAATAATAAATAATAAATAATAAAAATAATAAATAATAAATAATAAATAATATAATATAATAAACAATAAATAAAAAATAATAGTAAATAAAAAATAATAAAATAATTTAATTACATGCTCTAAATAAATATAATAAGAAATAAAACAAGAAAGCAGTAAAATCAGTAAAGCTATCAAAAAGTAAAAACAAAAAGAATAAAACAAGAAAGCAGTAAAGTTGCATGTTGACACATGGAGTGTGTGCATGTGGTTCCCCTTCCAATGTTTGCTCTATTTAATAGATGGGGAGGAAGATGAGAGGCATTCCATGATTCCATCATCCATTCTCTTGGGAGAATAGTGTTGTCAGACAAAGGATCCCTGGTAGTAGTACGTTGATTGAGGGCTCGGGGGTGGCCAGTTGTAGCAAGATTTTGTGCAACTGAGCTTAGGGTTGGGTGGAGAGTCATCCCCAAGACTTTGTTGTAGTCAACAGAATTCAACTAGCATTCAACCCTTAAATTACAAGTGAGAAGCATCATCGCCACAGGTAAGTAGTCTCTACTCATTTATTGAAATTTGATGTCAATTAGTTGATAAATTGTGTGTTGATTATAAATCGCATGATTAATCTAATTAATTACATGTTTTAATTTCGGGGCTGTTACATATGGTATCAGAGGTAGGTTCAACTTTAGGGCATGACATATCAATGAAATCGCAACTATTTCCCTTCCAAATTTAAAATGTTGTAGTCTTTTCTTTTTTTCCATCAGATCGTGATTTTATGCATTAAGTAAACAAATTGCAGTATATATAAACCACATGATTGTATATTTTAGTCTCAGTGGCAAAATATTACGGATTTGGAATAGTTTGTTTGATTAAATGTTTGATTTGCATTAGAATTTATTTGTTGTTGTTATTTCATTCTCTGGTTGCATGTATTTTCTTCAACTAAAATCGGTTCTTTAAATAGAGTTTCGTGGTGTCTATGTAACTGATCTCTCATTATTGATGTAGAAACCTTATGCAGCTCACAGCTCCTTCAGGAATCACACAAGAAAATGCATACTATATGACATATCCTTTTAAATTTCTTTTACTTCTGTGATAACAATTACAATACAGTGGTTTTGGTCTTTATAGATAGCGAGTGGTAATTGCAAATTTATGGTCACGTATTTGATTTATATCAAGTTCGTCCTGTGCAAGAGATGGGTTTCAAGTTATATTTTGGCGAGCTCCATCTCATTGAGGAATTTCATCTCTTTGTTGTTACATATCCTTTGATGCACTATTTTCATAGGGTTACCAGAACATTTTGACCAAGTGTTTCAAGGTTGTTACCACTAATTTTGTGTTTAGCACTGATTGCTTTTGTCCATGCACAACCTCCCAACCATCAAAACTTGTGTTATCCTAGAAAATTATATACAATGTTGGAAGTATTTAGCCATAAATTCGTGTTGTAAGCGATGAAACATTTTTTATTGCTGATTTTTTTTTTATATTTATTCCGCATATTTGAAAATCATCTTTAGGAATTAAGAATTTCAGTAGTGGTTAAGATATAATCATGTGCCCTACGTTTGTTGTTGCTTGGATTGTGTATGTTATTGAGGGTGGTTTCATAAGATTCAATTGACTTCTTCAATTCCCATAATGATGGATTATATCTCCTTGGATCGGTTTTTTTTTATATATCTATGTATATTTTTTGTATGGATCCATGGGGACAACTTATAATTTGCAATTGGAAAACATGCTACAAGTAATCATATTTGTTTCACCCTAGACTTTGCATTGATGGATTCTTCTTGGTCCACATGTCAATGTGCATAGTCCTAGCTTAGAAACAACATCAATAGTCCTGTTTGATGCTTTGTAGATGTGCACCATGGTGATCCTCTGAAATTTCGAAGCAAAGTCTTGATTCGTTCCCTCCATCCCCAAAGTTTCGGAGAATCAAAACAAGATATACTAGAAAAGCCATCAATGATTGTTTTAGAATCCCAGTAGAGTCCCCGTAGATATGATTTTATTTTATTTTTTTATTATAGAAGATTAGTCAGTGATGATCTGTAAGAATTTTTTTTTTTTTAAATTTATATAATTAGCTAATTTGATATGCAATTCTTAATTAAATTCTGAGATTAAAATTAAGCCTGGAACGATATACTCGTTTTCCTCAATTTTGTTAAATTTATGTGCAATCTCTTTGATTTGTGTTTCTTTGTTGTTGGTAATAAATGAAAAAAATTCACAATAGCAGAGTCAAAGAGGTCTACATGATTTAAATCGATTTTAGCCCACATGATTAGTTTTTTCTAAACGATCTTACTTCTTATCGTGGATTTGCCTTTCTCCTTTTCTCCTTGATTTACCACATGATTCATATCATAATATCCTCATAACAATCCATCAAATAGGAAGTAATCAGACGAGTAAGAAGAGATATAGGCATTTGTCCCTTGTATAAGTCCCAGAGGGAATGTCGTGACATAGGGTTTCTTTATAATGTACAAGGCATGAAACCTCTACTATGGAAACCTTGATTTTCCACAAAGGAATCCTTGACTCACTATGCCGTTCTTTTATATTTTAATAGATGCAATGCCAGGTAGTCTTTTTCGGCTAGGAACGCGTCTTAGAGTCAGGGTCCTCTAGATTATATTCTAGCTCTAACCACTTTGTGCAATTGATGGTAGCTTTAGTATCTCTGTTCGTTATCTGCCTCTCGTTCCATTTCAAGATGAATCAAACTTTTTTCCTGATTATTGACTCAAGCCGGTATGAAATATTTACATCTCTCCAATCTGAATTTTCACAATATTCTAAAGCTTTAATTTCACAATAATTCGAATTTCAATTTTATGTTGAGACAAATTTCTAAGTTTTATTCGGACATCATTACATATGGCTATCAATTATGCTTTAGACAGTTGTAACTTGTAAGGAAATGACTCAGGGACATCCCTTTTTAAAAGTGGGAATTCCTGAGATGTCTCCTGTATAGAGATTCCAGGTAATCCCCCATTGCTCACAGAAAATTTATTTGGGAAAAATAACTCTTGAATTTTTTTTTCACTGTTAACTAGCTATAACTAGCTTTTAATTACTAAAGTAGAGTATCCTTTTAACTTCCTCTCTCTCATTGTCACACACAAGCTCCCTAACCGCCGTGGTTTGAACCTGGGTTATTTGCATATGGCAACACCCTGTACCATTCTCTGAAATTGTGGTGATAAGGGTCTCTCTACTTGCTCTCGATCTTAACCCCTCAATTCCTGCATCCCAAAGTGACAAATGATATAACTTAGTTTTTGAAACAATGTGCAATGTCGTAAGTGTATCCTCCATATAGGGGAATATGGTGGCTATGGGATAGCCTTGACAACATTTCATAAAAACACACTGCAACTCTAGTTGAGGTATTTGAAGTGTGCTTAAAATTACCTAGTGCACATAAGTTTGTAACAACTATTTTTCACAGCCACGACTATGTTGAAATAGAAAGCTTAATTGTAGGGCACCGAATAAGTACAACATATGAAGGGCTTGGTCCTGGGCTTATGCAAGATTATGCCCTAAATTCCATTGGTATAAACATTTCTGTGTGGACCTTGTGTGCCTGCATTTCGAATTTTTGGAGTGAATGTGTGTTAGGGTATCGATATTAATAATGGGCATCGCTTGCATAAACTGATGCTCCTTGGGTGCTAGAGAAAAGGAGGGGGAAAAAACTTGTAAAAGACTATCCACCCAGAGAAGGGAATTTGTGTTTATCCATCTCTGAATTTGCATTATCCATCTCTGTTTCAACAACTATGATGTACATATAATGAATTTCACTTCCCTCCTTAATGCTTACGACAGATTCAACTTCTTAAATGAGCTTGACAATAATGGAGTAAATGCAAAAATAAGCAGCAATACATTGTTTATATAATATATGCAAAGTTCCAACTAGCTTATGTATTCCGAGAACTGAAATTTCCTTTTTACCAGTGCACAATTTGAAGATTAAAATATCAAACAACTCCTGTTTTTTCTGGAAAGAAAATATTTTTTTTATTAATATAAAATTTTGTGAAAGGAGATCCATATACATCCAAGATAGCAGGAGAACTATTGGCTTTATTAAAACGCTACTCAAAATTACTATCTTGGTTATCCCAGTAAGCAATATGGCCATTAACAAACTCGCCATATTATTCAAAACAACAAATATACAGCTACGCATATTCAATACATATTTGAAACCAATACGAACAACACCTTTAAAGATTTAGGCAAAAGCTTGTTGGAGTAATTGAGATTACTGATTTCTCAGAAGGTATTTTGTGGCTGCTCTTTTAGGTTCATTTATAAACTTCTCCTTAATATAGACCACTGAATGACAGATGAGAACATCATTGATTAGTAGTTTAAATAAAATATGTGATAAGCGTGGATTGAAATAACAATACGTAATTAATTAGATTAATCAAACAATTTATAATCAACACGCAATTTATCAACTAGTTAACATTAAATTTCAAAAGAAATGTGAGGAGAGACAACTTACGTGTAGAATGCTAGTTGAATTCTGCTAACTGCAACAAAGTCTTGGGGACGACTCTGCACCCAACCATAGGCTCAATTGCA
>APFE031107695.1:93882-111562 GCA_000404065.3 Pinus taeda
GGTAATAGCCCATGGTATTTTAACATCGTGATTGTGTCATATGAAAAGACATGAGCTTTATAAAAAAAAATTATTAAATGGGGTGACATTAAAAATTTATCAAGGGAGTAATTAAATATAAAGGGACCAATTTATTATTTAAAAAAAAGAAGTGAAACTATTATTATTATAAGATAATAAAGTTATTTTGAAAAAGGGTCATAATATAAAGAAATACATACATATATAGAGGGCAACAATATAAAGGAGCATTTTTTTAATAAAGGAGTATTCAAATTTTAACAATCCACATTAAAGGATAATATTTGAAAAATATATATAGAAGAAATAAGTGATATTTTATAATAAAGTAGCTCCAGTTGACATATTGTTACATAAAAACATCAAGGCAAAAATGGAGACTAGTAATGAAAGGTTTCCTGAAACCCGTAGTACACGTGTTTGCACACTATTTAAAATCAAAGGATCACTCGCAGGAAGAGACATCATAATCTCTATTAGTCCTACTGAAAGAAGTAATTATGTTAGTCCTAAATGTGCTAATCAATTGGTGATTCCTGAATCAAATGTAGTTGAAACAAATATTTTTGGCAAACAATACGATATAAGCAATCTATACATAAATATTGGAGATTATACTTTTACCTCACAATTCACCGTGCAAACCCTATATTTTAACGATAGTGACATTGTTTTGGGATCACCATGGATGAAAACTCTAGGCTCCTTTATTCTAAATACTAAGAAAAAGTTTTTAACATTTTCTTACAAGAAGAAGAAAATAACACTCCAAGATGTTACACTGAAACCTAATTCAGTAACGCCATAAGATATATCGGATATTTCAAAAGTAATTTTTCAAGAAGGTAAAAAAGTATTACAAAATTTGCAAAATGAAATTGACAAAATCACTATTGACAAAAATTAAGAAGTTTCTTGACTTAAAAACCATAGTGAAAAATTATTGACGCAAATTAAGAAACTTAAGAAGGATAAGAAGTCATTAGAAAACAAGGTACAACAATTTATCGAGAAAAAAGTATTAAATGTAGGAATTCAAGTTGATGACAAAACAACAAATAACGATCCAGTGAATATGACAACTTAAGAAGACAAGACAGTTGAAGAAACGACACACGTAGATGTTGCAGTTCAGACAATGAACATCCAAAGTGAATGTTTCATAACCATCTCAACAACATCTTTGCCATAAGAAAATATAAAAATTGGCACATGCCCAATAAGGAGAAATCAAACCAAAAAAGTTCCATATTGGCATCCGAATTATGAGAACAGACGAATTAACCATGCTACATATTTGAACCAGTCAGAACGGAAACAACACACTGATGTTCCGGATAATAGTGATGTAATCTCAATCTAGTCTTATGATAACAAGTCGTTACACAATTCCAGTGATCAGAGTACTATATAGAAGATTAATATGGGATGGTCTAATCCCTTCTCATTGCGGCAATTCTGTTTGTCACTAAGAAGATCATATCAGCTTGTATCAACGAAGATGATTGTTCCAAGAGAGAAAGATGTTCGAAGCCGAAAAAGAGATCAAGCCTTTTGTCATCAACAAGCTTTGAAGACAAAGCTTTTTGAGGAAGGAGGCAATGTAACAAATAAAATATATATAAATAATGTAAATGATAATAAGCATAAATAATTATTAGTCAACTAGTAATTAGGCTGAAGAGACACGTCTAAATGAGACATGACTCTTCATGAAAAGACACTTGCATGATATATAAGCAAGCCTCTCGTTCTCATTTGTAAATTCATTCATTCTTATTCTTATTCACATATGTAATATAATATTTGTATCCTCATGGATGTATTGATATTCCGAGTCTTTTGGAGTAATTAATCTGTAGAAGGAACTTTGTTCGCTTCATGCCCTAAGGCAGGCATCCGGTACAGTGCTCAATGTCACCGAGCATCTCGCAAGATTGGCCCACTCCTTCCACTACTCACTAAGGCACACAACCCTAGGCATCGAAGTCCTTACACGCCTACCAGACTTCGGCATCCCAATACAATACTAGGCACCTAGCCTTCAATATCAGTCACTTTTCCTCCTCAAGATGGTCCCATAGCCCTCAAGAGCTATCCATCAAGAGCTATACAAGACAAAGGAACCACTGACATATGTAGTGTTGATTAGTTTGTCCCCGTCCCATATGGTGTTACTTATTCTCCCTCATGCGGATGGGCTTGCACGAGATCATCAAATAAATTGGCCCTCTCGCCCCATTTGTGGAGTCCTGTCAATCATCACACCTCAACATGCAACTAATGCATTAGTTATACCATCATAGTATCATAGCAAATAATTCACATGCCAAGTCTTGCATGTCATCATGAGAACATTCAGCATTGTTAATCGCAACATTAGGAATAATAACGAATTGCATGCTCATGCATGTCATAAATTTGTACGCAACTATTACATGCTTCACCTCATGAAATACCATCATAAGTTATGACATCAACATATTTGCATCAAAGACATATCATGACTTCACATAATAAATGAACCACATATCAATAAACCTCATATTATAGCATCATAATTCCTATGCCATGTTATGCATATCATATCCATCATGAGTATTGAACATTAAATACCTATCATCACTTAGTAAATGAATATGTCAATATACCTTGACATAACGTCATAATGCCTATGCATATCATCATCATCATAAGGATACATTATCACTATAAGAACCACATGTGCATCATTATCCTCCTACCATTATATCACGAAACCTCATGTAACATTATACTCAACGTCATAACAGTTAATTAAACTAAATTGAAATTATAGTGTATGATTTAGATGTATCATAAAGTTTAAACAATAAAACATGATTTAGATGCTCCATAAAAGTATTTTTCTTAGCTAAGTAAGTACTCCTAATTAGTTTACCACACATTTTAATCAAGTAAGTAAGGAAAGTCATTAAAAATAACATCTGCATCTTCCCAGGTAGCTGACCCTAGGCTATATTGGTCCCACTGGACCTTGACTTGCTCAAACTCATGGTTCCTGAGTCGACGAACCCGATGGTCCAGTATACAAAATGGTTCTTACCTAGAACAAGTGTGAAATTGCCCAATTATATCCCTAAACAGTACAACATATTGTTTATGATATATATCCTTGGGAAATGTGCCATCTATTGCTGATTTTTATGTGAAGGAAACAACCACAGGCAGCTAAGCTTGGGTAGTGGGTTAAAACTTTGAATTGGGGTGCCCTTCCTCCTATATGTGATGTCTAGGTGATGCTCCTTTTAAAGGGATTTCGTAATAGAAAATGGAATTGGATTCTTACACTGATTTAAATTCTTCATATATGGTTCCATGAATCTTCTCTTCAAGTTTGAAAATTGTTGTGGAGAGACAACAAAGTTTTGTTTCAAATCCTCCCACTGTTGAGCTCTTTCAATCTCATTCAATGTATCAAACATAGATATCTATTGCAATCACTGAGTGAATTGACCATTATGTGTTCTTTGTAGACTTAGGTGGATTTAATGGATGTCTAATTTTCCAAAATTACTAGATCCCTCACAATGGAGTCACCAAGTGAGGCATTAGACCTTATTTGCCTTTAAGAGCACTGGTGGTTCCCACCTCAAAATGAGAAAATAATATCTAGCAAAGAGACCAAAATTAGGTGCAATAAGTTGTCCATCATGTCGCAATTTCCATGTGTTTACTTCACTGCATTCAATTGGGCAAAAGAAAAAAGACGATGAATCATTAGAGCCAACAAATATATTATAATTATGTGAGCCACAAGCAATGGAACCCACAAAGCCTCTATGTATTCCAATATATATCTCAGCGTGTGATAGGATACCTTTTCTTACAAACTTCATGTATCGGAATATTGCATAAATGAGCACTAGGAACCAACTCTGTATCAAGCATTTCATTCAAGAAATGCTGTGCTTTTTGGTATCTTTCCCTTTTAGCAAAATCCATAGATCATTGAAGTACAGATAAGAGAAGCAAAGCAGGAAGAATACCATTTTCTAGCATCTGTTCTCCGTTGATTATTATTTCCATTGATAAGTGTAGTGTAAATAATCAAATTTGGAACTAGGCATTTCTGAATCATTTGAATCATGTTCTATTCTGATTCTTCCATTTTCACTTCCCTATCTTGTAATGGCCACTAATCAATATATTATAAGTATGCTTATTTACTAATATTCCCTTGTTGACCATCTTGAAGAACATATCCTTGGCTTTCAAAAGCTCCCCAACAATTCATCTGACATTGAAATGTTGGTTCCCATGCTATGGAAAACCACTTCATAAATTGAATTCAATGTAGAAAAAAAGAAGATAATCAAACCAGTTAGGGCCAAGAATGATCTGAACCTATGGTTTGTAGAACAGAGACATTTTACTATTGTTGTCTACTTGTTTGAAATAAAACGCAGGATCACATCTCTGTGGCAACAAATCCTTGAACAACTTCATTTTCAGCTCTTGTAGACAACATACTTTCCAAAAAAAAAAAATGCAGGTATTAGCAACACCAATCCTATGCTCAGCATTAATATGAACACCATAGTCTATTTACTTCACTCGCAAGCCCCATTTTCACAAGGGCATCTTTATTACAGAGGTATGGTTAAATGAGTTCATTTTAGTTTCTTCATAAGAACCATACAATAACACTTTCATGGATTGATTGCTCGCTGGTCAAATTAGACAGTTACAATACTAGTCTTCATATTATAGTTTCTTCTGAATAAGCAATGCTTTTGTCTACCATATAATATTTGAATTTCCAATCAAGAAAACAGAGTATCAGGCTCACCACTGTGACATTAAAGTCAACACCAAATAGAGGGTGAGGCCTGTCATAGAACTTAGAAACAAAATCGAATAATGTCCTAGTACGATGTTGTAAGTACACCCTGTTAAAATCTGGTCATAAGTTAGACAATTGCAACTTTTAGTGTAACCCTTTTTGATATAACCCGAACTAGATATACACCAAGTTTGCTAGCATACAAGCTTTGGCTGTGTGATATTTCCAACAATAAAAGTGTGCAAGAAAAACCTATTATCTCAAAGTTTTTATAGCATTCATTAGCCAAACATATTTACATTCCTCTGACATGAATTTAACCCTTTAAATATTTTTATAGTGGATAGAGGGAAAACTCATCATGGACAGCTATGAGATACATATTCTCTGAAATTTCCAAATCTATAATTTTCTAACATCTTTCAAAGTAATATATTTCTTTATTTCAAGATGTGGAGTTGTTCTACAAGAATTGTCACCAAACACAACAAAAAAACTTCAGAAAATCGGATAGCCTAATGTCTGAATACTTACTTGATGGCCCCTACTTTGACTATAATTCAGATTCCCTCCTATTTGAATACTTAGTTGCAACAGCCATGGATGATTTTGAAACACAGAGGATTTTATCCAAATCTAAATGCTTCAAAGGCCTTGGCCTCTAAGAAGTTAGAAGACCATCCTTTTCTTGATCCAACAACTATGATTGTGATATATGTTGCTTGCTTGCAAAGTTATCTTATATCAGGATTCAGAACCATTGTTTCCTTCACATAAGGTAGCTATATGATCAAAGTCAATATTATCCTCCATGTTTTCACCCTTCAAAATTACTTTGAGAATCTTTGCCATCTCTACACAGTTTGGCATGCCAACTTCAAGTTCCTAGGGCCTATTTGTCGTAGCAAGAACCATAACTCTAGCGTTCTCTAGTTTTTAGGTTTCTGTTTTCAAACGCTCCAATTCAAAAGTAAGAATTGCATCCGATTCCTTGAGTTCAAGTTTGTCATCTACAACAATCGCCTCTCATTCCCATAAAAGAAAACCAATGACTAACACCAAATGAAATACCTTAAGGTCCCTATACTGAAATCTCTACTAGATGATAGCCAACAGGAAAATGTAATCAGATTCAACTATTCAAACCAATCAAACAATGCCACCGGATATTTGGAATCTCAGATTTAATGATTCTAAGCTCACAAGATTTTACATTCTTTCCGGTTGCATTGATGATCTGGAATCTCAAATTTAATGATTCTAAGGTCACAAATACAAGATTTTGCATTTTTAACAGTTGCACTGATGATCTAGAGACGTTGTTAAGTGGCAAGTCAAGCAGGCCGGTTCAAAGTTTGCTGTCGTTTTTCTGAAACCTGTACACCAAGCCTGATGAGCAGTTTTGGAAATAAAATAAAAAACTATTCATTACCCTAGTATTGAATCATTGTTCTCATATTTGTTACACCATCTCATCTACCAACCACAGGATATACATTTGAAAGTAGTACAAAATATCCAATATCCAAGGCTCCAAGTAAATAGGATGTTGAGCTAGACAATCTCCTAGTCAATGTTTGAGTTTAAGTTAATTTCACAGGTGCCTAGTGAAGCTTACCGCAGACTGGAACCTGGCTCCAATTATATATTTTCAAATGAAGCCTTCTCCCTCATTCAAATAGAGAAAATGGACAAGAATATCAATTATGCACTTAGTTACAGTTTATATGGTCCTTTCATACGATAATTCACCAAATTTAGGCTAAACAAAAATCACTCTTTTTGTGTTTCACAACCTTTACAATTTATATCTCATAATGAAAACATTTTCATGAAAGTGTATAACAGTTATGCCCAATGTGTAAATCCAATAAACTGATACGCCCAATACGTAGTTCTCTACACTTGTACTAGTTTTCCATTAAAGCAGTATTTTACCGGTAATCCTTCCAGGAACACCATCCATCCTTTAGATGATGGAAATGTTTTGCATCCCTCACCGTAATTTCACGATTGACAATATTTGATAAGAACTTAGTGGCAGCATGGAAATCATCACACAAAAGCAGTTTTTTTTTTTTTAGTAATCTGTATAGGGGTTCCAAGGCTTGTGCTAATAAGTCCAAAGGAAATGGCAACTTGTAGCCATGGATCGACTTTCATTTTTGCGAAGCCGCTAAATTTGCAAATAATGGAAGCACATTGGCCATGGTGATAGCATCGGTTTCACCATAGTCGGTAGCATTTCATTAAAGAGTGCAAGGGCTTCGTGGCCACTTTGGGTAGACCAAGAAATCATTGCATTCATGAGACTATGCATTTGACAAAAGAGTGTCAAGGCCTCCTGGCCTAGTCCACTCTGAACATAGCCAGAAATTCTTACACTCCATGAGACCACATCTCTTTTAAGAATTTCATAAAACAATATGTGTGCTACCTCTATATCCCCGCATTTGCAATACATGTCAATCAGGTTGTTTTCCACATAAACATCAAAGTCCAGTCCACTGTTGATTATGTATGAGTGAAAGCGTTTACCCTATTGCAGAGATGATAAATGAGCATAGGCGGAAACCATATTCACGAGTTAGGCTTGAAACCTACAAATTGCATTTGATGATAAAGCATCAACGCCTCATTTGCGCATCCATTTTGTGCATACAAATAGTAATTGAGTTGGGCTTGATGCTGGTGGCTTGCATCTGATGAAACAACACCAATGTCTCATCAGGGTGTCCATTTTGGCAATAACCCACAATCATTGCAATCCATGACAACACGTCTCTTTCAGACATTTTATCAAACACTTACAGTGCATTGTCAATAATATATCCATCATCCATTCATGTTCATTGTCACCATTAATGCCGCAGAGTTTCGACGCCAATGATAAAAACACAAAATGCTTTGAGAATCATATATTGTACAGTACCAAACTTTGAACCTCTTCCTAAATAGTCTTAGATCTCAGTTGATTTAATGCACTTGGGTGTCTTGCCTGGACTCTGACTAAGTTTCTACAGAAATAGACTTGCTTTTTTTCTTCTTGGACCAACTTCTACTATTTAAATTGGGAATGCAGAGCATCATCAAAGCACTACCGAAATAGAAATTTTAATTTTCTAAATGTTAAAATTATCAGAAAACGTTGAAACGTCTATGTTCCAGGGCTTGTTTGATACAAGGTTTCCTGTTGTTATTGTCACTCTTCACTAGTTTCCGTTGAAATTCTTCAGTCTGTTTGACAAAGACAAAGCCAACACCAGTGTCGTTTTACTTTCGGAAAGGATGGGAAATAGGCTTTTGCCACAATAATGATGACTCAAATTCAAACCTCCGCCACCGTAGATTCCTTATTATGTGTATGAATTGGCCAACATTGACGATCCTCAATTAAAGTGGATTTACCACATATAATAATACAGAGTTGAATTCATAACTACCCCACATATGTGACATGAATCAAAAATTCAAAAATTTAAGCGCTCCATAAAAGCGCAAATAACTCTTTATAAAATAAATTATATAAGAATCTTTTCATTTCCAAGACAGGTATTTCAAAGGGCGTGATCACAATTTAGATATGTCAAATGAGGACATTAATGTTAAAATGATGAAATTTTGTGTCCAGAGATTAAAAAAAATAATCATCCGGAATTCAGAAGGAGGAATTGATTGATATCATGAGTTCCAATCATTCAACTCTTATTAAAGCACCTTCAGCTTCTATAAGCTAGCAGGTTAGAGTTTGATATTATCCACGAACAATGAAGTGAACCAGGGTCAAAGAGACATCAATTCAAATGGAAAATAATTGACAAAGCGATTCAAATGCAACAAAATATGCACACGCGGGTCAAATAAGTAAAATGAATGGCAGAGAAACATCCTAAATTTAAACCGATACTTATCGACGGATTTTATGCTAAGGCAAATTCCAAGAATGACGCTAGATTTCCAACTTTACAAATAAACCTAAATTTATCAGATGGATTATTGCAGTATATCGAAAACCAAAACATCAACGAATTCAAAAAAAATTGGACAAATGCTAGTTTATCCTGAATCTAGGCCAATTTTCCAGGTAAAAATAGCTCTAAATCCAGAAAGAATTATAGAAATTATATTGAAAATTAGAGATCCGTTTTGTCTAAATCCAGTTAGAATTATAGAAATCATATCGAAAATTAGAGTTCCATTTTATCCTCTAGTAAGTTTTACAATGATCCACTTTCGGAATCAGGCATAAGCCTTCTCGGTATGTATCCTAGTCCAAGGCCGGCCCCAAGGCTCGTGCCTGACTCGAACCTCATCTGCCCCAAGGCAGGCATCCAATACAGTGCTCAATGTCACCGGGCATCTCGCAAGGTTGGTCGACTCCCTCCACAACTCACTAAGGTGCACAACCCTAGGCATCGAAGTCCTTACACCCCTACCAGACTTCGGCATCCCAATACAATACTAGGCACCTAACCTTCAATATCAGACACTTGGCCTCTTTAAGATGGTCTCATAGCCCCCCAAGCGCTATCCATCAAGAGCTATACAAGACAAAGGAACCACTTGCATATGTAGTGTTGATTATAAATCGCATGATTAATCTAATTAATTACATGTTTTAATTTTGAGACTGTTACATAGAGTAATAAATAACAACAATAACTGTAATGTCCCTTAATAATAAATAATAAAAGTAATAAATAATAAAATAATAAAATTATATATTAAATAAATAATAAATAATAAATAAAAAATAGTAATAGTAAATAAATCATAAATAATAATAAAAATAATTTATTACATGCTTTAAATAAATATAAATAAGAAATAAAACAAGAAAGCAGTAAAAATCAGTAAAGCTATCAAAAAGTAAAAACAAAAAAATAAAACAAAATAGCAGTAAGTTGCATGTTGACACATGGAGTGTGTGCATGTGGTTCCCCTTCCAATGTTTGTTCTATTTAATAGATGGGGAGGAAGATGAGAGGCATTCTATCATTCAATGATTCCATCATCCATTCTCTTGCGAGAATAGTGTTGTGAGACAAAGGATCCCTGGCAATAGTACGTTGATTGAGGGTTCGGGGGTGGCCAGTTGTAGCAAGATTTTGTGCAACTGAGCCTATGGTTGGGTGGGGAGTTATCCCCAAGACTTTGTTGCAATTAGCAGAACTCAACGAGCGTTCAACCCTTAAATTACAAGTGAGAAGCATCATCGCCATAGGTAAGTAGTCTCTACTCATTTATTGAAATTTGATGTCAATTAGTTGATAAATTGCATGTTGATTATAAATCGCATGATTAATCTAATTAATTACATGTTTTAATTTCGGGGTTGTTGACCATAGAGGGAGAATCCATGCCAACAAAATGATTTTCGACTTCTTTTGACCTTAACTTCGATACCATGTTGGAAATTCAAAGATATTATATTAGGGTTTGATTCTCCGATCTTGATAATTACTTGTGAGTGTGTTGGATTATTTTAATTCTTAATTATCTTATTTTTCATGAATCAATTATACATACATGAAGTTGACAAAATAAGAGACACAAGATATGAGCACATGCTATGGAAAATCCCTCTCAAGGGGAAAACCTAGTCAAAGTAATTCATCCTTTCAATAGTATTCTTTGAGACTCTTCACCCTAAACCATGACCATAATTTCCCTCCACACCATGTCAACCTCCAAGATCTTCGACCCTTTCCAACATTTTCGGCTACATAGCAGATCCCAACAACATGCAACTTTCAGTAGTAGAAAAATCCTAGGAGACTTCGATATCCTAAACTAGACCACGAAACATAGAGAGAGAGGCACCAAAACTTCAATTTTTCTCTTCTTTAGAGACTACCCCAAACTCGTGCTTCTTTCCTCCTTCCAACATCAGACTTCACATCTCCAACACTTCCAAACACTTCCAAAAAGATATTGAATTGCTTGAGAAAGTGATGTCTCCAAATGACTTTGACTTCCTTCTATATATAGCCTTCTTATGGGTCGAATGAGGGTCTCTAGGTCAACTTGATCTTCCTTAGGCCGACCTGATGTGGAGGACACATAATTCATATTTTGCTTGATACAAAACCTTTTTACATGATCTGAAAGCCCAAGAAGGGTTTTTTCAAACGTAAAATGACTTTATAAACTCAATATTAAACTTAGGACTCCACAATGGGGGCTTTGAATAATATAATGATGACCCAAGAATGAAACCCGTGCTTTAATAAGTCATTGTTAGAATAATAAAAAATATTTTCTTTATTCTATTGACAAGTACATTACATAATGACTCAAGTACATTATTAAAGACCGAACATAGCTACTTTTTCCAACACTCCCTCTTAACTAGCGAGATATTCATAATGTAAAAATACAATGGAAGATCTCAAACTATATGAAAACATGAAGAACTTTTAGGCACTGCAATTCCATGGATTATATTTCTAACCAGGGAAATCTATCCAACCAATCACTCAATAATTTAGGCACCACAATGCCATGGACTAGATTCCTCACCAGGGAAATCTATCCAACCAAACACTCAACATTTATGCACGACAATGCCATGGACTAGATCCTTGACTAGGGAAATTTATCCAGGTGGGACTAAGGTGGACTCAAGCTTTCATCCCCTCTAGGTACCATTAGGCTTACTTTCCAACCACCAACCCAAACATACAGGTGTGTATCCAAACCAAGCTCAATAAACAACACCACCTTTTCAATTCCGGAATTCTTGATAGAACCACATAGTGTCGACCTAATGTCTCCCCAAGCAATGGTTCACTCACAAAGCCTCAACAAATCTCTTCCATTCCTATCATCAATACAATCACCAATATCTACCAAACCAAGCAAGTTCCTTAGATATTCACACTTATTATTAGGAAGAGCCTTTTCAGAATGTCTGCTACCTGTTCGTCTATCATAACATATTCTAGCTTCACGATCCCATCTTGCACCAAGTTCCTAATAAAGTGGAACTGTTTATTGATATGTTTCGTCCTTGAATGAAACACAGGATCTCGAGACATCTTAATACAACTTTGATTATCATAGTTAATCACAGTAGGACCCAGATACTTTTCGAACAAGTATGTTATAAACTTCCTTAACCAAACATCCTCCTTTCCTACTTCACATGCAACCACATATTTTGCCTTGGCACTACTCAATGAAACATGATCTTGCTTCCTACTCATCCATGCAATTATAGCAACACCCAAACTAAAGCATCCTCCGGTAGTGCTCCTTCCATCGGTCTCATTGTCACCCCAATTAGAGTTTGTGAAGCCAATTAGCTTGAATCCCTTAGTATCATACTTTAGGCAGTGAAGTATAGTGTCACGAAGATACATCAATATATTTTTAACAACCATCCAATGATCATGACGAGGCTCCAACTGAAATTGAATAAGAATGTTCATTTCAAAACATATATCTATCCAAGTTATCAGATACTTTAGGGAATCCACCAACTGACAATATGAGGTAGGATCCACCAGACTCGAGTTGGAGCTTTCAACTTCTTGAGATTGATGATCATAGGAGTAACCATCGGCTTGGATTCCATCATCCGAAATTTTTGCCATAACTTGATTTTTGTACTTTCCTTTCCCCAAATATATCTCCCTAGGTCTCTGCCATACTTCTAGACCTAGGTAGTAATGCATCAACCATAGATCCTTCATCTCAAATTCAACTACCAACATCTTCTTGCGTTCTTGAATTCTTCATTCTACACCGATGATGAATAGATCATCCACGTATAATAGAATAATGACTGGCTCATTATTCATGACCTTGATATATAGATTCGGATTAGCAATACTCTTCATGAACCCAATCCTAAAAAGATATACATCCATTCTTGCGTACCGTGCCCTTGGTGCTTGCTTCAAGCCATATAAAGCCTTCTTAAGTCTACAAACATAAGAGTCCATGCTATTCACTTCAAATCCTTTAGGTTGTTCGATTTACACTTCCTCATTAATGGTTCCATTCATAAAAGTGGTCTTAACATCCATTTGATGGATATTCCACCCCATTGTAGCAACCAGTGAAACCAATGATCTAATAGTAGTGTACCTTGTAGTAGGTGAAAATGTTTCTTCATATTTAATGTCTTCTTTTTAAGAGAAACCCCTTGCAACGAACCTTGCTTTATACTTGTCTATACTTCCATCAACAAGATGTTAGATCTTATAGATCCACTTTGAAGTGACAACTGATTTTTCGCTAGGTCTAGGAACGATTTCCCAAACCCCATTCTTCATGATGGATTGATATTCTTCTTGCATAGATTTCTTCCAAACCTCTTCATGCTCAGCTTCCTCAAATGTAGATGGCTCGGATTCAATCAAAATTTTCATATATGCAACATAACCAGAGTACCTCTTCAATTTATTACTTTCCCTGGAGGACCCTTTACAGCTTCATGTCGTTCAACATATTCTAGTTTGGCTCTTAACCAATATGGCATTTTCTTTGTGATTGGGACAAACACCGATTTCTTGGTCCTTCTTCTTCATCATTTGCAGTAGAGTTCTCATGAACTTCATCTTCTTCAACTATGGGAAATTCTTCATCATTAGAATCAATAGGAATATCCTTTGATTTCTTGTAATCTTGATTCTCATCAAATATGACATCCTTGCTTACTTCAATGTATCTTCCCTCCTTTATGTAAATTATATAAGATTTTGAGGAAAGACTATAACCAACGAATATTCCCTTGATTCTTGTCGCGTCCAATTTCTTTGGCTTCTCCTTCGGAACATGGGCATATGATAGACTTCCAAATATACGGAAATGATCCACACTCGACTTCTTTCCTGTGAATACTTCTTCGGGTGTAGTATTATCAAGACTCTTATGAGGACTTCTATTTTGAAAGTACACAACAGTCATCACTACTTCACCCCATAAGAACTTCGATAGATCTTAATCAAGGAGCATAGCTCTATTGCCTTCTTCAATTGACCTATTCTTTCTTTCGGCTAATCCATTTTGTTCAGGATAGTAGGGAACAATGAGATCCCTCTTAATACCTACATCCTTACAATATGAAATTAACTCTTTAGAGGTGGGTTCCCCACCATTGTCAGACCTTATGGTATTTATATTCTTTTTGGTTAGGGTTTCTACCTCTACCCTAAACTCCTTGAACTTATCAAACACTTCATCTTCAGTTTTGATTAGGTAGAGCCATGTCTTCCTTGAATGGTCATCAATGAACTTTACATACTAGAGATGACCTCCAAGTGTCTTGTCAGACATGGGCCTGCACACATTAGTGTAGGAATTTACACGGTAAGTTCCTCTGATAGAACACCAAAGGACACTTCTCACAAACAGATCACAAATCAATACATTAGTATTCTTGACGTGGTTAAAAATGTCAAAGAGAGAAATAGTCCACGGCCTGAGCCAACGTGGCCAATTTAGGCAATTTATTAATAAAAGAAAGAAAAATTACATATGCTTCTCTCATGAACGGTCACACTACAAATTACCCTCCATGCTCTTTAAATAGAGATCATGGACCAGTCAGGCGTTAAGTCATGGATCAAGTGTCAGCAATACTGAGGAGATAATGAACTGTCAGATCACTTCATGTCTAGAACATATAGTGACTGTCAGATTGTAAGTTACAAATATACATAGTAAAGAAACACACTTTACCTAACTCTACACTAGACCAAGTTATACTTAACTATTTTCTATGTGTCAGAATATCCTAACATCCCCCCTTAAGAACAACTTGAGATAGGATTGAAGGATATACAAATATGACACAATAGGAGAAGGAAGGAGGCATTACAACCTATCCCCCCTTAGTGACAACTTCCTGAAATCCAACCATAAACCGAAATTTAGTAAATTTCATCTCTATGAGAGCCTTTGTAAAGATGTCTGCAACTTGATCATCGGTTGAACAATATTGCACTTCAAGAACATGGTCATGAATGGTATTTCTGATGAATTGCATGTGTAGTTCAATGTGTTTTCTGCGCTGATGTTGGACTAAATCTTTGCATAGTTGAATGGCGCTTTGATTATCACACCAAAGTGTAGTTGGATGTTGCCGCTGAAAACAAAACTCTGGCAAGATCTGACGAAGCCACATGGCTTCTTTACTAGCTTCTACGGCGCCACGATACTCTGCTTCTGCTGAAGAAAGAGAAATGACACTTTGTTTTTTGCAAGCCCATGTAATAGGTTCATAACCAAGAGTGAAGACATAACATTAGACTTCCAATCATCAGGGTCACCAACCCAATTAGAATTAGTGAAACTAACCAATAAAGGAGATGCTTCTGCACTGTAATGAATCCAAAACTTAATTGTACCTCGAACATAACAAATTATTCTTTTCGCTGCTTTCCAATGAATTTCATGTGGGTTTTGCATAAACCGAGCAATAACGCCAACAACAAAGGAAAGGTCAAGACGAGTATGGGTCAGATACAAAAGTTTTCCTACAAGTTGATGGTATAAGCTAGCATCAACTTCAAGGGAAGTACAAGTGACTGAAAGTTTGGCTCCAGACTGAAAGGGAGAAGGGGTTGGCTTACAACCTTCCATGTGAAAGTGGCATAGAAGATCACAGACATACTTGGACTGAGAAAGGGAAATACCTTCCTTGGATTGCAAGACTTGAAGACCAAGAAAATAATGCAAGTGCCCTAAGTCTGTCAATTCAAACTTATTTTTAAGGCTGGACTTCACATGTTTTATAAGGCTGGGATCACTATCAGTAAGGATAATATCATCAACATAGAGAAAAAGAATGATAAGAGACTTACCCACATTCTTGGTGTAGACAGTGTTGTCAGAATGACACCTAGAAAAGCTAGTATCTAAAAGAAATCTATCCATTTTGGCATACCAAGCCCGAGGGGCTTGCTTGAGACCATAAAGGGATTTCTTAAGTCAACATACAAGGCTGGAGTCTGTTTGTATAAAGCCAGTGGGTTGTTCCATATAGATTTGTTCATGCAAGTCCCCATGCAAGAAGGCAGATTTAACATCCATATGATGGAATTCCCATTTGAAAGAGGCAGCAAGGGAAAGAACAAGGTGGATAGAGTTAATTTTGGTAGTAGGGGAGAAGGTTTTAGTATAGTCAATTCCTTCAACTTGTGAAAAACCCTTAGCAACAAGACGAGCTTTATGTTTATCAACTTTTCCATCTGGTCCATACTTGGTTCTGTAAACACATTTGCATCTAACATGTTTTCATCCCTTTGAAAGAGGAATAAGATCCCATGTATCATTTGCCAATAATGAGCAATATTTTTCATTCATAGCTGCGTCCTAATCTGGATGGCCTGAAGCTTCTGTAAAGGTGTCAGGATCATAATTCGCTGAAGCTTGAGCCAGTAAAGAAGAGGCTCTATTGAACTGAGAATGTGTGCATCGTTGATCTATAGGATCACTTGCAATAGCACCTACTGCACCTTGAGTAGCACAGACCCATTTTGGAAGTTGAGGAGACGAAGGAGGATCCTGAGAAGGTGGGGGAGGATTTTCGTCCTCGCTATCATCATCTGAAGAAGAAATATTTTCTGAAGTAGAAGGGATAGAGAGAGGTGGCACATCCACCGAATTGGGCTCGTAGGCCGATATATTTTCACAAAACTTTACATCTCTTCTAATGATAACATTTTTGGACTTAAGTGGAATAAGTCTATATCCTTTGACATCTCCAGAATATCCAACAAAAATACATTTTTCACTCTTAGGTTCTAAAGCTTCATGTTTCTCATCTAGAATATGGGCCCATGCTTCACTTCTAAAAACACGAAAGTGACTTACATCTAGTTTAATTGAGCTCCATGTTTTTTCTGGAGTGATATTCTTTAAAACCTTAGTAGGAATGCGATTTACTATGTAATTTTCATAGTTAATTGCTTCTGCCCAAAAATTAAGGCTAAGTCCTTTAGATTGAAGTATACAATTAGCCATTTCCTTTAAGGTGTGATTCTTCCTTTCAGCTACACCATTTTGTTGTGGATTATATGGAACAATATGTTGCATTTGAATTCCATTCTCAATGCAAAAGTTGATGAATTTGTTGTTAACATATTCTCCGCCATTATCATATCTTAGCTTAAGAATTTGATGTCCAGTTTGTTTTTCAACAAAGGCTTTAAAGGCCAAGAACATGTTAAATACTTCACCCTTGAGTTTTAAGAAGTATACCCAAGTGCGTCTGGAGAAATCATTAATGAAAGTTAAGAAATACTTGTAGCAAGAGAATGAAATAACTGGAAGTGGACCACATAAATCACTATGCACAAGCTATAAAGGGGCTGAGGCATGCCAAGAGGCACATTTTTCAAAACTATCCGAATGATGTTTTCTAAGTACACATCCAGAACAAAAATCATATTTGCAAGATACCATAGGAAGACCTGTCACCATATTTTCTTTACATAGATTTTGAAGGGAGCGATAGTTTAAGTGACCAAATCGCTCATGCCAAAGTTTTCTCACTTCATCATTATGAGCAAAAGATACTGAGGGAAGAGTTCATGACCCAAAGTTGTTAAACTTATACAACCTTGTAGAATCATTAGCAATGCCAATAGCTAAAATATGTTTAGGATCTCTTAGGTCCTTAATTACAACATCGTGAGGTGAAAATTCAACAAGTTTACCTTCACCTGAATGAGTTATATGATATAGAGATAGAAGGTTGCAGATAAGGTTGGAACACATAATACGTCATTAAATTGACCATTCTCTAGATGAACAGTTCTAGTCCCTACAACACTAAGAGATCTATCATCACCAACATATATATTTTTGGTGTTACAATCA
>APFE031107695.1:134193-166909 GCA_000404065.3 Pinus taeda
AGCGAAGCTTCGCTCCCCGCCCACCCCCACGACCCAATAGGCCTTGGGGTAATAGGGGTTGATTCCAAGAATCTGCCCCTACCAACCCAGGGCCTGTTAGGTCATGGGGGTACCCCCGCGACTCAGCCAGCACGGGGGTGGCAAGGGCTGACTCACGTAGTCAACCCAGCCCACCCGTACAACCCAACTAGCTAGGGGTGGCAGGGGCCAACTCATGGAGTCGGACCATGCAGTTCCCTCCCCACTCATCCCCGCGACCTAACCATTCAAGGGGTGGCAGAGGTCAACTCATGGAGTCAACCTCTGCCACCCCCTAGCCATTTGGGCCATGGGGGTGGTTAGGAAGGGAGCTAGGTTGACCCCTGCCACCCTGTGTCACGCCCTATCCTAGTGGTGGTCTTTCAACTGCACGTAGGCAGGTGCGACACTGTTACCCACTTTGTTTTCACCAATACTTATGAGTACGAGCTATGCCTAACATTTAACACTTAGTTATTTTTCTTTACTTCTATTAAGAATTCATCATTACACAACGAAATCACATTTACATCATTATAATCATATCATAAATATGCACAACGAAATACTTTATTTTTAAATGGGAGGGGAAACTCCTTGAATATTAGAGTCTGCCCAAACATAATAATTCAATGTTTTTACAACTACAACTTTGTTGGGAAACTCCAAATTTCACCTTAGAAAACTTTCCAAAATTCAGTAGTTTCAGCTTGCTCGTGTCAGGTCGCCCACCTCATCAAGTCGGGTCTCCCTTTGTTTAGCAAAGGTCACCTTTGTGTTGTGTCGTGTAGCTCGTCGCACCGTGCATAGGAGCCCACCTTGGGTCAGGTCGCCCTCCGCGTTCGAACTTGACTACACACCTTCCGCAACTCGTTGCATTGTTTGTCGGTCTGTCCACCATGCAGACTTGGCCAACCAAGTTGAGTTTCTCATCACATTCAACATCGCCCGTGCCCAACGTTCAGCTCGCCCACACCCAACATTCAGCTTGCTAGCTTTTCTACTTCTTTCAAACTCTCCTAGCCGGATCAAGTCGTTCAGCCACACCCGCGAGTTGGGTAACCCAGCTCGGTTAGGTCGCCTGCACCCACCACAGCTCGGGTCACCCTGCCCAACTGCAAAACTGTCTGCCCTTTCGCCGAATTGTAACTCGCCTGTGCGCTAAACCTGCAACTCGTTTCCTCCTTGGCTCGACTCAGCATTACGACCTTCCTGTCCGCCTGCGCCTTGCCTTAACCCAATGCATTCACTTTGTTTGCCCAAGTATATTGCTTGATGCTTATTGCTTGAACTTCGATGGTCCTCCTTCCACCAAGTCGCCATCTCTACATATATGCGTCCTCTATGTGTTAAGGTGGCTCGGCCTACCCAGGCCGATCATACAAATCACACATGAAAATATCATATAACTTGTTAACCCACCAACTTGGGTCCGCTTTCGCATATCAGCCCGCCCAGGGCGTCCAACTCCACACGTTGACCTAACTCATCAGTTTTTCAACTCTTCATATAAACTCATCATGGGTGCGCCCGTACTTATCCGATATTCCCATCTCGGTTTTTTAACTCTCCAAGTAACTTGTCGCACCGTCACACAACTCATCATTGCACAACTTGCCGAGGTGCATTTAACCAAACGCTCATGCTCGTCGTGTCACCTTTAACCAAACTTGTGCGTTGTCGCAAAATCGACTCGTCGCACATAACCAAAGTTGTCTCCCTCTATTGCGCATGAGCGCATTTGGCTCAGCTTGTGGTCGTGACATACTCCTCCACTTTAAACGGTTGTCTTCCTTGACAACACCATCTCAACAACCTCCATCGCTAAGATTGCAAATATGGGTACCTTAATGTGTCAACCTCTAACCTGCCTCATGCCATCGATATGCCAAACTCTACAAGAAAATCATGTGTTGGTACCCCTCATGTGGTGACTAGTTGGGTAGCTAATCCAACCGTACATCGCCTCCATAAGAACGCATGTTCCTACATCATCATGACTCATCTCTGCATACTACTGCCAATCATGTCCATCTCACCCCAGATGTTTGCTCAAAACATAGGAGACTCACTCCCATGAGAAACTAACAATGAGCCTCATCTCCATGTCAGTCTAAAAAGAGAGGGAGGAAGTGGAGGCCAAAGGCTCTCCCTCTTCCTTAGCTAATAATTCTGTTGGAAATACTGAGAGGGGGGGTGAATCAATATTTATTTTCAATTGTTATTTTTACTAGTTAAATCAATTATATTTAGAGCATAAAATGAACAATAGGAATAAATGTTTTTATTAATATAATCTTTACAATAAATAAGGTACAATATATATAGGGCTCCAACCTGTTGCCAAGCACCAACTTGGTCTTTTGTGAGACTCCAACCTCTAGGGCACCAACCCTATCTTGTCAAGGCACCAACCTTGGATTTAGGAGCACCAACTCCAACAACACTAATCCTTCCAATTCTGAGGCACCAATCCCAAGGGCTTTGACCCTGTCTTGTTAAGGCACTAACCTTGGATTTAGGAGCACCAATTCAAAGGACACCAATCCTTCCAATTTTGAGGCACCAACCCCAAGGGCTCCGACCCTATCTTTCAATGCACCTATCTTGTTTGTTCGAGGCTCCAACCTTCAGGGAACCAACCCTCTGGGCTCCAACCCACTGCTATATTTTGTCTAGATATGTTTGATAGTAATTCTCTACTCCCAAAATCTTCTTCACTGAATTTTGTCAACCTACAACTTCACTACTATATTTATGACAACCTGTATTCATATGAAGGAGTCTTCACAACTCTTCATATTGCCCAAATAGAGTCTGCAGAAGTTATCTCATCATGATTTCCAACAATGTCTCCAAGATCTGCTGATGCTTTTCAACAGGATATTTTTGATAGGTTGTGCTAAGCCCTCAATGTCTGCACAAAGATAATTGTCTATTTTCAGCCCTCTGTTCTTTACTGTTATGGTAAATGTTTCAGGAGTGGTTGCTTCTCACTATTCTTACTGTCGCGATATATTGCTTCTAAGAGACAAACTCACAAATGATTCAATGCTGGTGTTGTTTACTGTACCCTTCAAATGATGACAGATGAAACTTTATTTTCCCTTCAAAGAACTGTTCTGTACTTGATTAATTGATCACAACTCCGAGCCTTTCAAGGATTAACCCAATCAACATAATTGATCGTCCTTCGGTTTCTTTCCTATTGGACCTTTGGACTTCTTCCTTCCCACTCGATCTTTGGCTTCCTCTGTTCCTTCAAGTTCACGACTTGTGAACTGTTACTCCTTCTCTCTGTAATCGATGTCCGAATCACGTACCTCAAGTGAAGCGTTTCAACTTGTTATATATATATATATATATTATATATATATTATATATATATATATATATATACTATATATATATATATATATATATATATATATATGAGTTTTTCCAATAAACGAAATGACCCATTCATTGGTGGAGGGGCCGACTTGTGCATGAGGTGGTATATTAAAATATATTGGAGGGCCTTTTTTAATATTCAATAAATTATAAGTTAGCCTCTTTTTTTGCAAAAATCGCATTATAGTTGATCGAAATCTAGATTAGGGGCCAAAATTTGCTCAAAAATAAAAGTTCTCAGATTGGCTCAAAACCTATACGACTGCATCTGTCTCATCAAGATGATCGTAACGCAATTCGTTTCACTGAAAACTGAGTCTGGATGAAGGAGAAAAGGCATGTTGTTCGTTTTCCTAAACAACTAAAAAAATTGCAAAACACGACAGAATGATGACATGGCAGTACAGTCAGCATGCTGGGAATCTTCTTCAGTTTTTACCCAATGAGGTTGTGACAAGTGTCACTTCAGGATTCACCAGTTTGGTTGAGTGAAGTTGAAATTACCCATTGTCCTCCAAGATGGAATTATTGGTTCATGGTGAATATTATGTGGAAATTGTGTGTGTGTGTGTGTATATATATATATATATATATATATATATATATATATATATATATATATATATATATAATATATATATATATATATATTATTTTATATGATTTTAAATTCATATATATATTAAAAAAAATCCGCATTAATCCAAAGTTTCAAACTATATATAATTCCAAATATTCAAATGGCGCAAATTTTGAATGGCATAATGTTTTATATTGTGGCAAAATATATTATGGGATGGGCAGAGGGTGGTTTGAACCCACGACTTACCCCTCCTAAATCTATTGATTTTCCGTTGAACCATCATGACGAACCTTGAAAAAATTGCCCATGACACCATATTTAATGTGATGTGAATGTCGCCGACGGGAGATGAGGGAGCCAGCCCTAGCCAACCCCCTCTCCATATGACCACGCTCCAAAAACCAAGGGCCAACGCCAACAGTCAAGCACGATTAGTGCCATTAATATGGGATTAGCATTAATTAAGTTGTTGTTAAGGTTGGCGGAAGTTCTGGAGGAGCGCCAAATTCGGCGGGACTGCTAATTTTGGCGGTGATAACTGAAGTCTTCTCTAGATTTAGTAGGGTTTCCTAGGGAAAAATTGAATGAAGTATATCTTGCTAAATTTTTGACCAATTTTGGGAAATGAATAGTCATTCCTAGACGATTTTGACATTCTGAACTCATTGGTGCAGGTTGTAGAGGAAAGAAGAAAATTTGTGCATGACATTCCCATGTTGAAGTTAAAGAAGCCTAGGGCCACCAGTGGAGGAGGTCCAACACAGATAAACCAGAGCTAATTTTCAGAGATATAATAGTCATTTTTTGGGTTTTTGGGTCTTCTGAACCCAATGGTACAATTTTCAAAGCCATTGGAATGTAGCAGATGCTTGTAATCAGACATTGACCAATAATTCCAAAGAGGGCCCAACCATTGATTGAGGTCCTAGGAGATGTAGCCCAATACTCGAGGGTGAACTCCTTGAACAATTATGTGTTGTGAGTTTGTTGTGTATGATGTATGCAATTTTATTTGTTGTTCATGTTATTTAAGCAACTAATTAACTTATAATTTGCTCACACATGACACATAAAAGACATATAACTTGACACAATAACCTCTTGCATAACTGGGTAAATGAGATAAATCAAAATATGATTTAACTGATGAGAGAGCTTGCACAAAAATTACAAGTTTTCCCAAGAATTCAGATAAAGTTGGTACCAGAGCAGGTTATCTCATTTGAACTCTGAGATGGTTTGCCAAGGTTAGCTAGAGAATTAGCTATTGGTTTTGAAATTGTGCAAGGATCATTTAACTGTGTGCAATTTATGTGTACAAGCTGAAGCAAGGAGAAGCTCCAGATTGAGAGCTTGGTTCTCAAATCATAGTAAAGAAGTTTGTGAAGCTTTTTGAATTGTTGTGAAGCTCTTTAATTCATTATACTTGTGAAGGAAACTTCAAACAAAGCATGTCCCAAGGAGGAAAACCTGCAAGGATGTCAAAGGATGTGAAGGATTTTAGAAATGCTTTTTTAGACATGGCATAAATAGTGAAATTCCTTTATGAAGAGAGGGATACCAATTTGCAAGATGCATGATTTAGACCCCCAAGAGGAGAATGTTCTTCAAGGGAAGAAGGTAATAAGAGTGGTGATAAACCATTATTTTCTCCACAATCTTCATGTTTTTCGACAACTATTATGAAAGATGCTAGTGTAGAAAGTCCATCGGAGAAGAAAAATGGACAAGTTTGCACCTTCTGTCCACATGATGTGGAAGATGAGGTTCTATCAGCACGCAAATCCGAGGAGCTGAAATAAGAGAGTCGAAGGATCTAAGAGGATACATCTCGAATCAAAAAGGAATTCAAAAATATCTTTGTATGTCAATTAAAAGATGAAGCAAATTGTAAGAATTTACATGCTTCTTCCTTATGTGAAAGTATTGATGTGAATTTATTTGTAGCCTTTGAAAAATATAGTAAAGGCATTGGATCTAAACTCTTGACCAAGATGGGGTACAAGGGAGGAGGCCTTGGAGTAAACCAGCAAGGCATTAAAAATCCAATTGAGGTTAAGGAGAGGCCTAAATATGAAGGCTTAGGCTATGTTGCAAAAGAAGAATGGTCTTCTAGTGACAACTTATGGGTATCATGTGCCTTCTTCCATAAGATAGGACATGAGGAGGTGAGATCTTGGGATTTGCATCCAGAAATGGTGCCTGCTTGGTTCCACAAGCAAAAGGAGGACTTGAAGTACAAAACATCTCCAAAGAGAGATGAAAAAGTTGAGGAAGAAACAAAGCTAAGTTCTTCTTTCCATGCAAGTTCTTCACGCATGAGGCATAAACCAAAAGACTCTAAAAATAGGTATAATCATTCTATTAATTCAACTGATGTTAATTCAAGTGATCAGAAATCGAATACTTTTTATGGTGGAAAACAAAATGCGGCTTTGAATAACATGTTAAGGAAAATGTTTCCATGTACTTTTTGCCTTTCATCTAACTAGTTTGTAGATAAGTGTGAAAAGAAGAAATCAATCATCAATAAGATGTTTATATCTATTGGAAGTGAGACTAAAAGGAGAAAATCTCATCCAAAGATAAATGCAAGTGAGCCAAGAGAAGCTCAAAAGAAGTTATGTACTCATTGCAATATCAGTGGACATTGGGTCAAGAAGTGTTGGAAATTGTTTCTAGATCTTCATCCTGGTAAGGGCAAGTAGATCATGCAAGCACCTGAAGAGGAAGTGATATAAAAAAAAGTGGCGTAGGATGCGACCATACTTGAAACAACTGCAGAAGAAGAAAAAGTTTAAATAGAGGGTTCATTCACCTAGTTGGGTAAGAAATGGGCAGACCATTTGTCTTGTTGAATTCTACAAATTTCTGTTTGCACTAGTTGCATAGCCCCATAGTTGGGTAACTTTTAAAAGTGATGTTCATAAATAAATCACTTATATGCAACAATATTTTTCTTGAAGCATTACAATGCTAGTTTGGATCATTGATAAATGCATTTCTTTGCCTTATGGATGCATTACTCTCTGTTGAAAGAAGAGTTCTATTTGACTCACTTTAATGCAGCAAAAGAAGGCAATTTGTGGTCAATGCAAGTTTGTATGTGAATGCATTTCTTTTGAAAGTATTCTTGATGTTGCATAATTTCACCAGGAAGGTGTGTGAAAGTAGAGTATGTTACTCACTTCATTTGTAGAAAAATTGTCAATTCAACTCTTATGTACCCATACATGTTTTTGGGTTTAATGTACTTGTGTTGTACTTATGAGAGATTTGAAGAATTGTAAACATACATGAGAGTTTGTGTAGGTGTGAACAATGAAACTAGATGCATGCATGAGTGTCAACTTGTGTCAATTGTTGTCACTTGTATGTGATATTGACTTGGAAAAGTTGATTTTGTCTCCAAAGGTGAAAGAGAGATGTTGATGGATTATTGCATGAGAATGTGGAATTCTTGTTGTTTATGCAAAGAATCATCAAGTTGCTATACATGCTTATGTTTGGCTCTTAAGTCAAGTCAATTGTTGGAGCATGTTTATCAAGTTATGTTTGGTTGATGATGTTTTGTCGATTTTTTTTTAATTGATATTTTGTACACCAAGATGCAAGAGTACATGACGATGTTACATGATGTGAAAATTGTTTCTTTGAAGGAAAAAAAGAAGAGGTCGGCAATTTACAATTTCTTGCATAATTTGTTTTTCCATTTAATGATGTTCTTGTGACAAGATGTCGCAGGATTTTGGAAGTTCCATTCTTGAGCAAGATGCTCATGCTTAGCTTTCATTCTCAAATCATCACATGAGAAGGATGTTGAACTGGAGGATGATAGAGGAAAGAAGCGAAAGTGGACGAGAAGCCAAAACTTTTCAGCCATTGTGGACCATTTGTGTGCGTTGACACCAAGATTCTCAGTGGGAAGGCTATTAGATTGTATCAGTTTTCCAAGCACTGAGGGATCGATGTGGTATAGAAAAGGTATTTTGCAGCGAGTAAATGTCCAACAAATGTTGAATTGGGTCAGCAATAGCAGGAGAATAGTGGTTGAGGGACATAACCATTTACAATGCAAGGCATGTCAGGGTACCCAAGTGGTTGTCATTGACATTTCTTCAAGTAGAATCAGTTGATAGAACTTGGAAAGGAGAAGAGCGTTTAGCTGTCATCAGATAACCAAATTTTGTGGGTCCAAAAGCCTGTCAGTGGGAAGCAGTGATTGAAATTTGGATTAGGGGCCAAAATTTGCTCAAAAATCAAAGTTATCATATTGGCTCAAAACCTATATGACTGCGTCCGTCTCGTCAAGATGATCGTAACACAATTTGTTTCATTGAAAATCGAGTCCTGATGAAGGAGAAAATGCCTGATGTTTGTTTTCCTAAATAACTAAAAACATTGCAGAACATGACAGAATGATGACATGGCAGTACAGTCAGCATGATGGGAATCTTCTTCAGTTTTTTCCCAATGAGGTTGTGACAAGTGTCACATTAGTATTCGCCAGTTTGGTTGTGTAAAGGTGAAATTGCCCAATGTCCTCCAAGATGGAATTATTGGTTCATGGTGAATAACTATGTGGAAATTTGTATCTAATATATATATAATAGTATATTATATTATATATATATAATATATATATAATATATATATATATATATTTATATTATATATATAATATATAATATATATAGTATATATATAATAATATATATATATATATATATATATAATAATATATATAATATATATAAATATATATATATAATATTAAACATTATAAATTTGCATTAATCCAAAGTTTCGAACTATACATAATTCCAAATATTTGAATGGCGCAAAGTTTGAATGGCATAATGTTTAATATTGTGGCAAAATATATTATGGTATGGGCGGAGGGCGGGTTGAACCCGTGACCTCCCCCTCCCAACTCTATTGCTTTGCCATTGAACCATCACAGTGGACCTTGAAAAAATTTCCCACGACACCATATTTAATGTGACGTGATTACCACCGATGAGAGAGGAGTAAGCCAACCCCCTCTCCGTACGACCGCGCTCCAAAAACCAAGGGCCAATGCCAACAGTTAAGCACGATTAGCACCATTAATCAGGGAGTAGCATTAATTAATCATTGTTAAGGTTGGTGACAGTTTTGGAGGAGCGCTAAATTTGACGGGGCTGCTAGTTTTGGCAGTGCTAATTGGAGTCTTCTCTATATTTAACGGGGTTTCTTAGGGAAAAACTGAATGAAGCATATCTTGCTAAATTTTCGACCAACTTTTGGAAATGAATAGTCATTCCTAGATGATTTTTACATTTTGAAGTCATTGATGCAGGTTGTAGAGGAAAGAAGAAACTTTGTGCAAGATATTCCCATGTTGAAGTTAAAGAAGCCTAGGGCTACCAGTGGAGGAGATCCAACAAAAATCAACAAAAGTCAGTTTTTAGAGATCTAATATTCATTTTTAGGGTTTCTGGGTCTTCTGAACTAAATGGTATAGTTTTCAAAGCCATTGAAGTGTAGCAGATGCTTGTAATAAGAAATTGACCAATAATTCCAAAGATGGCCTAGCCATTGATGGAGGTCCTAGGAGATGTAGCCCAGTACCGGAGGGTGAACTCCTTGATCAATTATGTGTTGTGAGTTTGTTGTGTATGATGTCTACAATTTTATTTTTTGTTCATGTTATTTAAGCAGCTAATTAACTTATAATTTTCTCACACATGACACATAAAAGACATATAACTTGACACAATAACCTTTCACATAACTGGGTAAATGAGACAAATCAAAATATCTTTTAACTGATGAGAGAGCTTGCATAGAAATTAAAAGTTTTCCCAAGAATTCAGATCACGTTAATGTCAGAGCAGGTTAACTCATTTAAACCCTAAGATGGTTTGCCAAGGTTAGCTAGAGAATTAGCTATTGGTTTTGAAATTGTGCAAGGATCATTTAACTGTGTGCAAGTTTGTGTGTAAAAGATGAAGCAAGGAGAAGCTCTAGATTGAGAGCTTGGTTCTCAAATCATCGTAAAGAAGTTTGTGAATCTTTGTGAATTGTTGTGAAGCTCTTTAATTCATTATACTTGTGAAGGCAACTTCAAACAAAGCATGTCCCAAGGAGGAAAACCTGCAAGGATGTCAGAGGATGTGAAGGCTTTTAGAAAGTCTCACTTAGACGTGGCAGAAATGGTGAAAGTCCTTTATGAAGAGAGGGATATCAATTTACAAGATGCAGGATTTAAACCTCCAAGAGGAGAATTTTCTTCAAGGGAAGAAGGTAATAAGAGTGGTGATAAACCACCATTTTCTCCACAATATTAATGTTTTTCTACAACTATTATGCAAGATTCTAGTGTAGAAAGTCCTTCAGAGAAGAAAAATGGAAACGTTTGCATCTTCTGTCTACATGATGTGGAAGATGAGGTTCTATCAGCACCAAATTTGAGGAGCCGAAAGAACAGAGTCGAAGGTTCCAAGAGGATACATCTCGAATCAAAAAGGAATTCAAAAATATCTTTGTATGTCAATCAAAAGATGAAGCAAATGGTAAGAATTTACATGCTTCTTCATTATGTGAAATTATTGATGAAAATTCATTTGCAGCCTTTGAAAAATATAGTGAAGGCATTGGATCTAAACTCTTGACCAAGATGGGGTACATGGGAGAAGGCCTTGGAGTAAACCAACAAGGCATTAAAAATCCAATTGAGGTCAAAGAGAGGCCTAAATATGAAGGCTTAGGCTATGTTGCAAAAGAAGAATGGTCTTCTAGCAATAGCTCGTGGGTATCATGTGCCTTCTGCCATAAGAGAGGACATGTGGAGGCAAAATATTGGGATTTTCATCCAGAAATGGTGCCAGATTGGTTCCACAAGAAAAAGGAGGACTTGAAGTACAAAACATCTCCAAAGAGAGATGAAAAAGTTGAGGAAGAAACAAGGCTAAGTTCTTCTTGCCATGCAAGTTCTTCACACACGAGGCATAAGCCAAAAGACTCCAAAAAGAGGTATAATCATTATGTTAATTCGACTGATGTTAATTCAAGTGCTTAGAAATCAAATACTTTTTATGGTGGAAAACAAACACGGATTTGAATAACGTTTTAAGGAAAATGTTTCCATGTACTTTTTCCTTTCATCTAACCATTGTGTAGATAAGTGTGAAAAGAAGAAATCAATCATCGAGAAGATGTTTATATCTATTGGAAGTGAGACTGAAAGGAGAAAATCTCATCCAAAGATAAAGGCAAGTGAGCTAAGAGGAGCTTAAAAGAGGTTTTGTACTCATTGCAATATCAATGGACATTGGGTCGAGAAGTGTTGGAAGTTGTTTCCACATCTTCATCCCCATAAAGGAAAGCAGATCATGCAAGCACTAGAAGAGGAAGCAACAACAAAAAAAGTAGCGCAAGATGTGACCATCCTTGAAACAACTGCAGAAGAAGAGAAAGTTCAAATAGAGGGTTCATTCACCCGATTGGGTAAGAAATGGGCAGACTATTTGTCTAGTTGAAGTTTACAAATTTATGTTTGCGCTAGTTGCATAACCCCATAGTTGGGTAACTTGTAATAGTGATGTTCATAAATAAATCACTTATACGCAACAATATTTTTCTTGAAGCATTACAATGCTAGTTTGGCTTGTTGATAAATGCATTACTTTCTGTTGAAAGAAGAGTTCTGTTTGACTCACTTTAATGCAACAAAAGAAGGCAATTTGTGGTTGCAAGTTTGTATGTGAATGCATTTCTTTTGAAAGCATTCTTGATGTTGCATAATTTTACTAGGAAGGTGTGTGAAAGTAGATTATGTTACTCACTTCATTTGTAGCAAATTTTTCAATTCAGCGCTTATGTAGCCATAGATCTTTTTGGGTTTATTGTACTTGTGTTGTACTTATGAGAGAGTTGAATAATTGTATACATACATGGGAGTTTGTGTGTGTGTGAACAATGAAACTAGATACATGCATGAGTGTCAACTTGTGTCAATTGTTATCACTTATATGTCACATCGACTTGGAAAAGTTGATTTTGCCTCCTAGCTGAAAGAGATATGTTGACAGATTATTGCATGAGAATGTGGAATTCTTGTTGTTTATGCAAAGAATCGTCGAGTTGCTACACATGCTTATGTTTGGCTCTTAAGTCAAGTCAATTGTTGGAGCATGTTTATCGACTTATGTTTAGTCAATGATGTTTTGTCGATTTGTGTTTAATTGATGTACACAAAGATGCAAGAGTACATGGCGATATTACATGATGTGACTATTGTTGCTTTGAAGGAGAAAAATAAGAGGCTATCGATTTACAATTTGTTGCATAATGTGTTTTTCCATTTAATGATGTTTCTTGTGACGAGATGTCATAGGATTTTGGAAGGTCCAAGGTGCTCATGCTTAGCTTTCATTCTCAAATCATGACATGAGTAGCATGTTGAGTTGGAGGATGATAGAGGAAAGAAGCGAAAGTAGACAAGATGCCAAAACTTTTCAACTATTGTAGACCATTTGTGTGTGTTGACGCTAAGATTCTTAGTGGGGAGGATATCAGATTGTATCAGTTTTCCAAGCATCGAGGGATTAATGTGGTATAACAAATGTATTTTGCAGCCAGTAAATGTCTAACAAGTGTTGGATTGGGTCAGTAGTAGCAGGAGAACAGTGGTTGAAGGACATAGTCATTTGCAATGCAAGGCATGTCAGGGTACCCAAGTGGTTGTCATGGATATTTCTTCAAGAAGAATTAGTTGATAGAAGTTTGGAAGGATAAGAGTGTTTAGGTCTCATCGGATAACCAAATTTTGTGGGTCCAAAATCCCGTCAGTGGGAAGGAGTGATCAGAATCTAGATTAGGGGCCAAAATTTGCTCAAAAACCAAAGTTCTCAGATCAGCTCAAAACCTATACGACTACGTCTATCTCGTCAAGACGATCGTAACACAATTCATGTCACTGAAAACTGAGTCCAGATGAAGGAGAAAAGGCATGTTGTTTGTTTTCCTAAACAACTAAAAAAATTGCAGAACATGACATAATGATGACATGGCAGTACAGTCAGCATGATGGTAATATTCTTCAGTTTTTTCCAATGACTCTGTGACAAGTGTCACTTCAAGATTCGCCAATTTGGTTGTGTGAAGGTGAAATTGCCCAATGTCCTCCGAGATGGAATTATTGGTTCATGGTGAATATTATGTGGAAATTGTATTATTATATATTATTTATTATATATATATTATATATATTATATATATTATATAATATAATATATATATATATATATAATTAAACATTATAAATCCGGATTAATTCAGAGTTTCGAACTATATATAATTCCAAATATTTGTATGGCGCAAATTTTGAATGGCATAACATTTTATATTGTGGAAAAATATATTATGGGATGGGCAGAGGGTTGGTTTAACCCGTGACTTCCCCCTCCCAACTCTATTGCTTTTCCATTTAACCATCATGATAGACCTTGAAAACATTTCCCACAACACCATATTTAATCCAACATGAATACCATTGGCTGGAGAGGAGGGAGCTAGCCCTACAGCCTAGCCCCCTCTCCATATGACAACGCTCCAAAAACCAAGGGCCAACACCAACAGTTAAGCATGATTAATGCCATTAATCCAGGATTAGCATTAATTAATCCATTGTTAAGGTTGGCAGAAATTTTGGAGGAGCGCCAAATTCGGCGGGATTGCCAGTTTTGGCGGTGCCAATTGGAGTCTTCTCCAAATTTAGCGGCGTTTCCTAGGGAAAAATTGAATGAAGAACATCTTGCTAAATTTTTGACTAATTTTGGGAAATGAATAGTCATTCATATATGATTTCAACATTCTAAACTCATTGGTGCAGGTTGCAAAGGAAAGAAGAAATTTTGTGCATGATATTCCCATGTTGAAGTTAAAGAAGCCTAGGGCCAACAATGGAGGAGGTCCAACACAGATCAACCAGAGTCGATTTTCAGAGATCTAATAGTCATTTTTGGGGTTTTTGGGTCTTCTGAACCCAATGGTATAATTTTCAAAGCCATTGGAGTGTAGCATATGCTTGTAATCAGAAATTGACCAATAATTCCAAAGAGGGCCTAGCCATTTATGGAGGTCCTAGGAGATGTAGCCCAGTATTGGAGCGTGACATCCTTGATAAATTATGCATTGTGAGTTTGCTGTGTATGATGTCTGCAATTTTATTTGTTTTTCATGTTATTTAAGCAGCTAATTAACTTATAATTTGCTCACACATGACACATAAAAGACATATAACTTGACACAATAACCTCTTGCATAACTGGGTAAATGATACAAATCAAAATATGTCTTAACTGATGAGGCAGCTTGCATAGAAATTACAAGTTTTCCCAAGAATTCAGATCAAGTTGGTATCAGAGCAGGTTAACTCATTTGAACCCTGAGATGGTTTGCCAAGGTTAGCTAGAGAATTAGCTATTGGTTTTGAAATTGTGCAAGGATCATTTAACTATGCACAAGTTTGTGTGTACAAGCTGAAGCAAGGAGAAGCTCCAGATTGAGAGCTTGGTTCTCAAATCACAGTAAAGAAGTTTGTGAAGGTTTGTGAATTGTTGTGAAGCTATTTAATTCATTTTACTTGTGAAGGCAGCTTCAAACAAAGCATGTCCCATGGAGGAAAACCTGCAAGGATGTCAGAGGATGTGAAGGCTTTTAGAAAGGCTTTTTTAGACATGGCAAAAATGGTGAAACTCCTTTATGAAGAGAGGGATACCAATTTGCAAGATGCAGGATTTAGACCTCCAAGAGGAGAATGTTCTTGAAGGGAAGAAGGTAATAAGAGTGGTGATAAACCACCATTTTCTCCACAGTCTTCATGTTTTTCAACAACTATTATGCAAGATGATAGTGTAGAAAGTCCTTTAGAGAAGACAAATGAACAAGTTTGCACCTTCTTTCCACATGATGTGGAAGATGAGGTTCTATCAGCACCCAAATTCAAGGAGCTGAAAGAAGAGAGTCGAAGGGTCCAAGAGGATACATCTTGAATAAAAAAGGAATTCAAAAATATCTTCGTATGTCAATTGAAAGATGAAGCAAATGGTAAGAATTTACATGATTCTTTCTTATGTGAAATTATTGGTGTAAATTCCTCTGCAGACTTTGAAAAATATAGTAAAGGCATTGCATCCAAACTCTTGACCAAGATGGAGTACAAGGGAGGAGGCCTTGGAGTAAACCAGCAAGGCATTAAAATCCAATTGAGGTCAAGGAGAGGCCTAAATATGAAGGCTTAGGTTATGTTTCAAAAGAAGAATGGTCTTCTAGCGATAGATCACGAGTATCATGTGCCTTCTACCATAAGAGAGGACATGAGGAGGCAAAATGTTGGGGTTGCATCTAGAAATGGTGCCTGGTTGGTTCCACAAGTGAAAGAAGGACTTGAAGTACAAAACATCTCCAAAGACAGATGAAAAAGTTGAGGAGGAAACAAAGCTAAGTTCTTATTTCCATGCAAGTTCTTCATGCACAAGGCATAAGCCAAAAGACTCCAAAAAGAGGTATAATCATTATGTTAATTCGACTGATTTTAATTCAAGTGTTCAGAAACCAAATACTTTTTATGGTGGAAAACAAAACGTGGCTGTGAATAATGTGTTAAGGAAAATGTTTCCTTGTACTTTTTTCCTTTCATCTAACCATTGTGTAGATAAGTGCGAAAATAAGAAATCAATCATTGAGGACATGTTTATATCTACTGGAAGTGAGACTGAAAGGAGAAAATCTCATCCAAAGATAAAGGCAAGTGAGCCAAGAGGACCTCAAAAGAAGTTCTGTACTCACTGCAATATCAGTGGACATTGGGTCGAGAAGTGTTGGACTTTTATCCACATCTTCACCCTGGTAAGGGAAAGCAGATCACGCAAGCACTAGAAGAGGAAGCGACAACATAAAAAAGTGGTGCAAGATGTGATCATCCTTGAAACAATTGCAGAAGAAGAGAGAGCTCACATAGAGGGTTCATTCACCTGGTTGGGTAAGAAATGGGCGGACTATTTGTCATGTTTAAGTTTACAAATTTCTGTTTTCACTAGTTGCATAGCCCCATAGTTATGTAACTTGTAAAAGTGATGTTCATAAATAAATCACTTATACGCAACAATATTTTTCTTAAAGCATTAAAATTCTAGTTTGGCTTGTTGATAAATGTATTTCTTTTCCTTATGGATGCATTACTTTCTGTTGAAAGAAGAGTTTTGTTTGACTCACTTTAATGCAACAAAAGAAGGCAATTTGTGGTTGCAAGTTCGTATGCGAATGCAATTATTTTGAAATCATTCTTGATGTTGCATAATTTTGTCAGGAAGGTGCGTGAAAGTAGAGTATGTTACTCACTTCATTTGTAGAAAAAATTTCAATTCAGCTCTTATGTACCCATACATGTTTTTGGGTTTATTGTACTTGTGTTGTACTTATGAGAGAGTTGAAGAATTGTATACATACATAGGAGTTTGTGTGTATGTGAACTATGAAACTAGATACATGCATTATTGTCAACTTGTGTCAATTGTTGTCACTTGTATGTCATATCGACTTGGAAAAGTTGATTTTGTCTCCAAAGGTGAAAGAGAGATGTTGACGGATTATTGCATGAGAATGTAGAATTCTTGTTGTTTATGCAAATAATTGCCAAGCTACTATACATGCTTATGTTTGGCTCTTGAGTCAAGTCAATTATTGGAGCATGTTTATCGACTTATGTTTGGTCGATGATGTTTTATCTATTTGTGTTTAATCGATATTTTGTACACCAAGATGCAAGAGTACATGTCGATGTTACATGATGTGACAATTGTTGCATTGAAGGAGAAAAATAAGAGATCGTCGATTTACAGTTTCTTGCATAATGTGTTTTTCCATTTAATGATGTTTTTTGTGACAAGATGTTGCAGGATTTTGGAAGGTTCATTCTTGAGCAAGATGCTCATGATTAGCTTCATTCTCAAATCATGACATGAGAAGCATGTTGAACTGGAGGATGATAGAGGAAAGAAGTGAAAGTGGACGATATGCCAAAACTTTTCAGCCATTGTAGACCATTTGTGTGTGTTGATGCCAAGATTCTTAGTGGGAAGGCTATCAAATTGTATCAGTTTTCCAAGCACCGAGGGATGGATGTGGTATAGCAAAGGTATTTTGCAGCCAGCAAATGTCCAGCAAGTGTTGGATTGGGTCAGCAGTAGCAGGAGAACAATGGTTGACGGACATAGCCATTTGGAATGCAAGGCATGTTAGGGTACCCAAGTGGTTGTCATGGATATTTCTTCAAGTAGAATCAGTTGATAGAACTTGGGAAGGAGAAGAGCGTGTTTAGCTCTCATCAAATAACTAACTTTTGTGGGTCCAAAAGCCTGTCAGTGGGAAGGAGTGATCAAAATCTAGACTAGGGACCAAAATCTGCTCAAAAATCAAAGTTCTCATATCATCTCGAAACCTATATGACTGCGTCTGTCACATCAAAGTGATCGCAACGCAATTTGTTTCACTGAAAACCGAGTTCGGATGAAGGAGAAAATGCCTTCTCTTCATTCTCCTAAACAACTAAAAAATTGCAAAACATGACAAAATTATGACATGGCAGTATAATCAGCATGATGGGAATCTTCTTCAATTTTTTCCCAATGAGGCTATGACAAGTGTCACTTCAAAATTCGTCAGTTTCGTTGTGTGAAAGTGAAATTTCCCAATGTCCTCCAAGATGGAATTATTGGTTCGTGTTGAATGTTATGTGGAAATTGTATTATATATATCTATATATATATCTATCTATATATATATATATATATATAATATATATATATATAATATATATATATATATATTATATATATATATATATATATATATATAGTAAACATTATAAATCGGCATTAATTCAAAGTTTTGAACTATATATAATTCCAGATATTTGAATGGCATAACGTTTTATATTGTGGAAAAATATATTATGGGATGGGCAGAGGGCTGGTTGAACCCGTGACCTCCCCCTCGCAAATCTATTACTTTGTTGTTGAACCATAGCGGTGGACCTTGAAAACATTGCCCACAACATCATATTTAATGCAACATGAATGTCATCGGCAGGAGAGGAGGGAGCCAGCCCTGTAGGCCAGTCCCCTCTCCATATGACCGTGCTCCAAAAACCAAGGGTCAGTGCCAACAATTAAGTGTGATTAGTGCCATTAATATGGGATTAGCATTAATTCATCTTTTGTTAAGGATGGCGGAAGTTTGGAGGAGTGCCAAATTCAACGATACTGCCAGTTTTGGTAGTGCTAACATGAGTCTTATCCAGATTTAGCAGGGTTTCCTAAGGAAAAATTGAATGAAGCATATTTTGCTCAATTTTCGACCAATTTTTGGAAATGAATAGTCGTTCCTAGATGATTTTGACATTCTAAACTCATTTGTGTAGGTTTTTGAGGCAAAGTATAGCTTTTTTTTCATGATATTACCATGTTGAAGTTAAAGAAGCATCGGGCCACCAGTGGGGGAGGTCTAACACAGATAAGCCAGAGTCATTTTTCAGAGATCTAATAGTCATTTTTGGGGTTTTGGGGTCTTCTAAACCCAATAGTACAATTTTCAAAGCCATTGGAGTGTAGAAGATTCTTGTAATTAGACATTGACCAATAATTCCAAAGAGGGCCTAGCCATTGGTGGAGGTCCTAGGAGATATAGCCCAATACTAGAGGGTGAACTCCTTGATCAATTATGTGTTGTGAGTTTGTTGTGTATTATGTTTGAAATTTTATTTGTTGTTTATGTTATTTAAGTAGCTAATTAACTTATAATATGCTCACACACGACACATAAAAGACATATAACTTGACACAATAACCTCTTTCACAACTGGGTAAATGAGACAAATCAAAATATGTTTTAACTGATTAGGGAGCTTGCATAGCAATTACAAGTTTTCCCAAGAGTTCAGATCAATAAGAGAGGCTATACCCATATTATAATAGAAGTCTGGTGGTCCCCATATGCCATATCATCGCTAATCGCAATCACAACTTTTTATAGGTCTCTTACTATGCAATATATCAGAGAGGCCCTTTTTTAATATTCACAAGGCCCACATGGAGGTTCCACATTCCACATTATTAATCACAATCGTAATTATCTGAAATCCTGTAATCATAACTATTAAAATCACCGATTAACATGGTCATTAGTCATACTGCTAATGAATCAGACACGATATAATATTAAACCATCGTCAATAGATATGTCAGATCCACAACTACTATCGCAATTGGTAGATCAAGGGTTTATCACAATCAATGGTCTGGCGTGAAAACCCTTTATGATTTGTGTAACTTTCGATACCCAAATGCGATACTACATAAATATGTGTTTTAATGGAGCTGTCGGGTCCACATATTATATTGCAATTGATGTTTTAATGTTACATACCTTTAAGCCTCATGATATGAAATTTCTATTACGCAGATGCAATATTTCATTAGGGCGTATTGTAATGGAACCATTGGGTCCAGAGTACATATAGCAATCTGCAGATTTGGGGTGGTGATACATAATAAACCTTATGGCTTTGCATTTATGTGAGGAATGTGATATTGTATAGGGTTGTTACCATAGCCGGTTTCAGGTCCACAGTAATATCGCAATCGGGGGGTTTTATGTGGTGACAACACTTTAAGATTTGCGATATGAAACTTCCAATACGGTATTTCTTTGAGTTGTATTACAATGGTGCAGCGGGTCCACAATGGTATTGCAATTGCTGGTTTTGGGTGGTGACATTTATGACTTGCGATACATAACTTCTGATAGTGGCAGATGCGGTGTTATATTAGAGCTTGTTCTATTGGAAAGTCAGGTCTGCAGCTCAAATCGCAATCGGGGGTTTTGTGCGATGGCATGTAATAGAGCCCATTGATATTATATATGCTGATATTATACAGTCGAAGGGGTTCCCATGGTTTATTACTTCCTTCGATATGGCTCTTACTCTTGGCATATGCAATAGATCTTCATTGTCTTGGCTCATCGCTCCTGTGGTTTCTTATGAATTCCGATACACTGCTTCGATAGCTCTTCTTCCGATAAATTTTCTTTGATGGCTTCCCATGATCTCTTCCTGCTCCTGTTGCTTCATGGTTCTGCTCTGCTTGGCTTCACATCATTATTTACTATCCAGAATATTGTCATACTAACATCAATGACAATCTAGATCAACAATCTCCCCCTTTGTCATTGGTGGCAATATTCTTCTCTCCCCCTTCGGCATCAATGGAAAAGGAGTGCAAAAGGACTCCCCCTGTCGAAATGCTTCCCCTTTCAAACTGCTTCTGTTATTTATGAATAGTAGATCTTTACAGGTATGTTACTCCCCTTGTCGTGGTGTGTTAGAAAATTATATATTACATAGAAATGGAACACATAAAGTATATTGCATAAATATAAACACATAAAACACATAAAACAAGAGAGACATAGATATACATGGTTCACCGAGTTTGGGCTATGTCCACGGGAAATAGCCAATCCTTCCTTTTATATTGTCCAGCAAACTGAAGAGATACAACCTACAATAGATCCGTTGTAATTCCCTCTTTGCTCTCACACAATCTCCTCTCTCTTTCTCACTCAGAATATAGATCTACATAGATGCAATACAATTCCCTCATATATAGCGAGGGGTTTCCTTCTAGGGAAAAAACCTAAATTAAACATAACTTCTACCATCAGATCTTTGCCTAATGAATGACCCATATTGACTATGAAATTACAACATTTTACAAGGCAATTTTACATCTATTTTTAGCTTCGAGGGCGCTACCCCTGATCCCCTGCTGTAGCACAAATATTACTGGTGAAATTTCCACCACATTACGAACTGGGGTCCAATGTGGTGATACCTCTAAATAAAGAAGATAATCTGGCTCCACAACCAACAATCTCCCACTTGGAGACTGATTATAGCAACTCCACAGCTGCTTCATTTGCTAGACAATGACTCCACTTTGGACCTGGTTGTTTCTCATCTTCTTCATCATACTTGAAGACTAATTGAAACTAAGCAGAATCTCAGTTTCTCCCTGGTTACAACTTTTGTTAACATATTTGCAGGATTCTGGCTAGTGTGTATCATTTCCAGCTTCAACTATCCATCTTCCAACACTAACTGTATGAAATGGTACTTGAGTTGTATATGTTTAGTCTTGAAATGAAATGTAGAGTTCTTTGCAAGATGTATGGCACTCTGGCTATCACTGTATAACCTGCCCAACTCCTGCTTCTTACCCAATTCATCCGGAAACCTTTGTAACCAAATCATTTATTTACTAGCCTCTATAGCAACAACATAATCTGCTTTTGTTGTTGAGAGTGCAACAACACTTTGCAGTTTTGAAACCCAACTGACAACTGTTCCACCTACAGTAAACACATACCCTATTGTGATCCTCCTGTTATCTTTATCACCTGCCATATCTGCATCAACATATCCCTATGGAGTAATGTTTGAACCACCAAAGCATAATGCTTGATTTGTGGTACCTCTCAAATACCTGAGAATCCACTTCAACGCCATCTAATGTTTTTTTCCTAGATTGTGCATGTGCAATATCAGGCCTTGTGTAGGCCATTGCATACATTAAGCTTCCAATTGTTGATGCATATGGAACTTTAGAAATATAAGCCATTTCTTCCTGAGTCTTGGGACATACCTCCTTACTTAGTTTGAAATGGCTAGCCAAAGGTTACTATCTAGTTTTGCATTTTCCATATTAAATCTTTTCAACACCTTTTCTATGTATTCACTCTGAGACAATGTTAATTTTCGATTCTTCTTGTCTCTAGTTATTCTCATACCAAGGATTTGTTTTGCAGCACCCAAATCCTTCAATGCAAATGGTTTTGCCAATTTTCTTTTGAGCACATTTATTTCCTGCATGTTAGAACCTACAACAAGCATGTCATCTACATATAATAAAAATATAATATAGCTTCCATCATTTTGTCTTTTGAAATAAACACAATGATCAGTGTGACATCTAGTATAACCTTGTTCAGACATAAACCTGTCAAATATTAGATACCACTGTCTTGGAGCCTGTTTTAAGCCATACAAGCTCTTCTTCAAACTACACACTATTTCTCCTTCCATTTTACTTCATATCCTTGTGGCTGCTGCATATATATCTCTTCCTCCAAATCCCCATGGAGAAATGTTGCGTTTACATCTAGTTGCTCAAGATGCAAATATTCAGCTACTACTAGACTTAAAATAGTTATGATTGAATTCATTTTAACAACATGAGAAAATATCTCATCAAAGTCTATACCCTTTTTCTGTGCAAACCCCTTCACCACAAGTCTAGCTTTATACCTTTTTCTACCTCCATCTTCTTCCTTCAACCTGTAAACCCATTTATTTTGCAATGTTGTTTTACCTGTAGGCAACTTGACTAAGTCCCAAGTCTTTTTATGTGCTACGGAGTCCATCTCTTCTTTCATGGCTTGCTCCCACTTCTTCCTGGTTTCTACATGCACTGCTTCTTCATAACATTCTGGTTCACCAACATCAGTCAACAATATATAATATAATGAAGGAGAGTATCTTTCAGGAGGTCTACTTATCCTGGTAGATCTTCTAACACCACTTTTAGGTGTTTGAGATGATTTTTTCTGTTGTGGTTGTTGTATTTGTTCTTGTTGTTGATCATTATGATTTCAGACACCTTCACTTTTTCTGTGATCTCTTCAAGCACTGTGTATTATTTTTTTTCTTTTTCTTGTTTCTTTTCCTACAGCTGATCCTTATACAAAACCTTTTCATTGAAAATTACATTTCTACTTCTAATGATTTTGTGTTTTTCATAATGATATAAGAAATAACCAAAATCATTAACACCATATCCAATAAAGGTACATTTGTTTGATTTTTCCTCAAGCTTTGTTCTATTTTATTTATTAATGTGGACAAAGGATTCACAACCAAAAGTCTTTAATAATGAGTAGTTTACCTTTTTACCTATCCATGCCTCTTCTGGAATACCACCATCCAAGGAACTTGAAGGCCTCTGTTTATTAGATAAACAATAGTATCTACAACATCTACCCAAAATGGTAAAGGCAATCCTGCATGAAATTTCATGCACCTTGCATGCTCCATGATTGTCCTGTTCATCCTTTTGACACACCATTTTCTTGTGGTGTTCTTGTAATTGTCTTCTCTCTATGAATTCCATTCTATGAATAGTACCTATCAAACTCTTTGTTGCAATATTCACCTCCATTGTCTGATCTGAGACACTTCAACCTTTTTCTTGTCTCATTTTCAACCAAAGCTTTCCATTTCTTGAAAGTATCAAATACATCAAATTTATTTCAAATACAATAAATCCAGGTTTTTCTGGTGCATCATCAATAAAGTAACATAATAATGAGAGCCACCGAGAGATAATACTTGAGAAGGGCCCCATACATCTGTATGCACAAGCTCTAATTTTTCGCTCTTCTTTTCTTTCCCAACTCTGAGGAATCTGACTCTCTTTCATTTTCCATAAACACAATTCTCACCGAATTTTAAATCAACATGCTTCAAACCTGGCAATACATTTCTTGAGTGAAGAATCTGCATCCCTTTCTCACTCATGTGCCCAAGCCTATGATGCCACAATGTTGTATCTTGTCCTGTAGAGGTAAAAGCATTAACAAAATTAGAAATACCATTGCATTAATACAATGTACCAACCTTTTCTCCTTTTTCTATTACCAGGGATCATTTTGTGACCTTCTAGGTTTTATCTGTAAAAGTAGTCAGATAGCCTTCACCTCCCAACTGCCCTGTTGAAATTAGATTTTTCTTCAGATCTGGAACATGCATTACCTCCTTCAATAGCCATTGATTTCCATTCCGTTGTTTTATGAAAATTTTACCCATTCCAATTATTTTACAGGGTTTATCATCACCCAATCGAACCTATCCAAAATCTTGTTGAACATAATCATGAAAATGTTTCCTATCAGGTGTGGCATGGAATGAGGCCCTTGAATCTACCACCCAGGAATCAATAATATTTTCTAATGAAAGAATCAAAGCATCTTGCAACACATCACCTATCACATTCGCTTCATGATTGTTTTCTTATTATGTGTCTCCTTCTTTTCCTTTTTGAGACTTGCAGTCTTTCTTCAGGTGTCCTTTCTTCCCGCATTTCCAACACACTATCCCTGATCTAGACTTGGATATGCCTTTCCTTGACTTACTGCGATATCCTAGGCTCTTTCCTCTTTCCATTTTTCTTCCCCTAGTCTTCGCAGTCAAAACATTACCTGAAGTTTCACTAGAGCTTTTCCATCATATTTCCTTGCTAAGGATTGCACCGACAACATCATCAAACTTTAAAGTACTAGATCCAGAGACAGAGTTACTAATGTCCACAACTAAACCATTCCAACTTTTTGACAATGAGCATAGAAATAACAAAGCCCTAACTTCATCATCAAAAGTTACCCCTATAGAACTTAACTGACTGGTAACTGTATTAAATTCATGTAAAAGATCAACAACAGATCCACCTTCTAACATCTTCATATTAAATAAACGCTTCATAATAAATACCTTATTTGAGGCCAAGGGTTTTTCATATATTTTGGCCAATGTCGATAATTAAACCGTCTGTTGTCATTTACTTTGAAATATTAAAGGCTACCGACGCCGCTAGGCATAGCCGTATTGTTCCAAGTGCCTTCCTGTCGAGAATATCCCATTCCATGTCTGTCATACTCATTGGCTTCTTTGTCTTTCTGCTCAATGGTTTTTACAGATCTTTTTGGTACAAATAATCTTCCATCTGCATCTTCCATAGCTATTAGTTTTGGCCATTAAATTTTTCGACCCTAAACCTGCCATCTTCCGCCATTTCTCCCACTCAAACTAGGAACCCTTCTCTCCTGCACGTTCATTAGTGAAATAGACCTTCATCTCTAATACTAGTTGTTAGAAATTATATATTACAGAGCAATGGAACAAATAAAAATATTGTAGAAATATAAACACATAAAACAAGAGAGACACAAAAATACGTGGTTCACCCAGTTTGGGCTACATCCACAGGAAACAACCAGTCCTTCCTTATATATCATCCAACAAACTAAAGAGATACAACCTACAACAGATCCATTGTAATTCCCTCTTCGCTCTCACACAATCTCCTCTCTCTTTTTCACTCAAAATACAAATCTACATAGACACAATACAATTCCTTCACATATAGCGAGGGGTTCCCTTCTAAGGAAAAAAACCCTAAATTAAACATAACTTCTACCGTCAGATCTCCCAAAGATCGCAGCCACCCCCCTTGCAACACAAATATTATGTGTAGCGTTGCCACCACATTACAAACTGGGGTCCAATGTGGTGATAACTTTGAATAAAGAAGATAATCAAGCTCCACACCCAACATGGTGCTCTTAATTTTACTCAAGATAGAAGGATTGTTGCCTCATTATCAGCTAGCACATTATCCCCTCTTCATGTCTCAGAACTTCTTCATCATGGATTCAACAATGCTTAAAGATGATCCACTTCAATTCTTCAAAATGGACTCCAAATATTTATACACCAGATGTCCAAGTTTTTAAGCTTCTACACCATATTTTGTTGTCTCCACAGTCAGAATTAAGAGGCCTTCATAGTCTGAATCAAGAGAAAATGTCACTAAAATTGTCATTCTCTTTATCTTTTTCCAAATCAGGATTCCTTTGTATCTATGTGCTTCTCCTTAAGTTGTTGATCTATATTCGACAGCACAACATTCTCCCTTTTTTGATATCCAATCAGTGACTGTCTTTTAAATTCTTTCTACTGGTTGACAACCTTTTGCAATGCTTCAATTATGTTAGATGCTGCCAACTGATCTTGCTTCAAGCCCCATTCCTAGATGTGTCTGTTTGTTTGAAGGTTGCCTCTATTATTGTCCTTGACTTACTTATTCTTGCATCATATCCTTGAGTAGAGACATTCAACTTCTGTAATACCAGCAACATAGTTATTTTCCCTATTTCTCTAGCATTAGATGGCCTTCTCTACTGCTCCAATTTCTACTTAGTGATAAAGTGGAAAACATCTTCAACAATAGTCCAAAGAATGGTTAAAAGATCATGTTATTCAATGTAGTGCTCGTGAGAAATGATCTTTATCAAAGAATGATTGTTAATATAGTGCATCAAGGATTTCATAAGGACCCTTTCATGGATAGATTCTGTAATAATGATCAAGAATCACATGCTCCCCCTAACTGTATGCATGGTCTCTTTTTGGCAGAATCCCATCATCAAACACTTAGAATATCAAGGATATCTTCATCAAGTCAACAACATGTGTTGTTGGCTAGAGAAATTCAGAATATTTTTAGATTTTATTTTCTTTCTTCTCCATACTTGTGTAACTTTCTTCTCTGGCATGGTTCTATCTTTGTGATAAGCCCTACAATATTTTGCCATGTGTCCAAATTTTGTACAAGAATAACAATAACCAAGAAATATACTTTGGTACTTTGGAGAAGAAGGTTTCCTTGATGTACTTCTGAAGTTCCGTTGCCTTGAGATCCTTTGATTATAACCATTGCTTCTTACATTCTTGACATCATCTACATTTCTTCTTGGAACGAGACTTCCCTCATTGTTGCCTTGACTCTTATCCTTGCCTTTGCTGGAACTGGGAGCATTAATATTTCATTATGGCTTCCTCACATCCTTTTTGTTTGAAGTATTATCATTCTTTCTTAAGGATTATCTTTCATAGCCAAGACCTAATTTATCAAATGGGGATATTTGATGGCTAATCATGTCATCCAAGTCTTGAGAGATTTTCAAGAATTTGTCCATCCCTTCAACCTTTTTTTCTGAGGGAGACAATCTCTTCTTCCAATATTTCATAATCATTATTATTCTTAGCAAGTTGTTTCTCAAACTCTTCCTTGATACGTATTGCTTCATTTTCTTATGTTTTAAGGGAGATGATATCTGATTTCATTCTGAAGATTTCTTCATTTTACTTAGCTAGACTTCTCTCCATTTCTTCCATGATCCTTCTAGCTTTACATGTTTCGGCCTTGAGAAGGTTGAGGTCAAATTTTAGTTTGAATATTTCTTCATCCTTTGCTTTTAATTAGCATATCATGGTGTTTTTCTCCTTTTCTTCTTCATCAACCTGCCCTTATATGATTACCAATGCTTCCATTGTCTTCTCAGTTCCTTGTGCTTGTTTCCTTGCTTCTTCTACTTGTGATCTAAGGGAGGAGACCTCTTCGTTGTATTGACCAATCTCTACTTCAAGTTTGTTCAAGCTCTTGTGACTTTGTTCAAGGTGGCTTGACAAGTTATCTTCCCGTTTCTTTGCTTTATCCAATTGATTTGTCATGGATATGACTTCTTCATGATGCTTTCTTTTGCTTTGATGAAATTCCTTCTTAAGCTTGGAAAGCTCTTCATCCCTTTCTTGTACTTGAAGCTTAACAAGGTCAACTTTCTTCCTTGTTTGCTATTGGTGACCAACTAGTGCTTTCTTCTTAAGTTCCTTGTTTTCCTTCTCAAATTGGTAATCTCTTCCATGGAAGCCATAAGTTTAGTGAGGATATCTTCTTCAATTTTTTTTTCATTCTCTTCATCTTCTAGGTCTTCTTTAGCCTTGATGCCATCATTCTGGTTTTCAACTTCTATGATGGGTTCTATATTTCCTTCTTGATTTCCATCATATTCTTGACTGGTGGTCATGGTCAATGCTCCTTTTGAGTGAAGGTCATGAAGTTTGTCCCATATACCCTTTGCTGATGAACATTTTCCTAAATTGTTCTTTATAGAATTTGGTAGCCCATTCAAGATTTCCTTCATTCCTTTTTCATTTTACTCCTTGGATTCTCCATCCATCATGATACCAACAATCACCGATTTCTAGATCCCAATGCCTTGAGTCTTTAAGAAATTCCTCATTCTTGCTTCCCATATATCAAAGTTTCCATTGAACCATGGAGCCTTTACAAATTGATTGATTTCAAATTTGATGGTTGAGGGAGACACGTATTTAGGAGGATTGGAGACTTTCTTCCCTAGCTTTTCCATTTGTGTTCTAATTGATTAACCTTCAAGATGTTATGCTTTGACTGAAGGTACTAGTTTTGATACCAATTGTTGGAAATATTGAGAGGTGGGATGAATCAATATTTCTTTTCAATTGTTATTTTTACCAGTCAAATCAACTATATTTAGAACACAAAATTAACAATAGGAATAAATGATTTTATTAATATAATCTTTACAAAAAATAAGGTACAATATATATAGGGATTGTACCTATTGCCAAGCACCAACTTGGTCTTTTGTGAGGCTCCAACCTCTAGGGCACCAACCCTATCTTGTCAAGGCACCATCCTTGGATTTAGGAGCGCCAACTTCGAGGACACCAATCCTTCCAATTTTGAGGCACCAACTCCAAGGGCTTCGACCCTATCTTGTCAAGGCACCAACCTTGGATTTAGGAGCACCAACTCCAAGGACACCAATCCTTCCAATTCTGAGGCACCAACCCCAAGGGCTCCAACCATATCTTTCAATGCACCTACCTTATTTGTTTCAGGCTCCAACCTTCAGGGCACCAACCCTTTGGACTCCAACCCGCTACTATATTTTTTATAGATATGTTTGATAGTAATTATTTGCTCCCAAAATCTTCTTCACAGAATTGTGTCAACCTACAGCTTCACTACTATATTCATGACAACTTATCTTCATATGAAGGAGTGTTCACAACTCTTCATATTTCCCAAATAGAGTCTGTAGAAGTTACCTCATGATGATTCTAAATAGCCATCATGATTTTCAACAATGTCTCCAAGATCTGTTGATGCTTTTCAACCAGATATCTTTGATAGGTTGCATTAAGCCCTCAATGTCTGCACAAAGATAATTCTCCGTTTTCAACCCTTTGTTCTTTACTGTTGTGGTAACTATTTCAGGAGTGACTTCTTCTCAATGTTCTTACTATCACAATAGCTTATTTCCAAGAGACCAACTAAAAAACGCTTCAATGCTGGTGTTGTTTATTGCTCCCTTCAAATGATGATAGATGAAACTTTATTTTCCCTTCACAGAACTGTTATGTACTTGATTAATTGATCACAGGTCCGAGCCTTTCAAAGATTAACCTAATCAACATATTTTATCGTCCTTCAGCTTATTTCCTGCTGGACCTTCGACTTTCTTCCTTCTCGCTCGATATTCGTCTTCCTCTATTCCTTCATGTTCACGAGTTGTGAACTGTTACTTCTTCTCTCTGTAATCAATGCCTGAATCACCTACCTCAAGTGAAGCATTTCAACTTGTATATACATATGAGTTTTTCCAATAAATGAAATGACCCATTCATTGGTGGAGGGGTTGACTTGTGCATGAGATAGTATATTAAAATATATTGAAGGGTCTTTTGTTAATATTCAATCAATTATAACTTAGCCTTTTTATATTACAGAAATCATATTATAGGAGAGGCTATACCCATATTATAATAGAATTATGGAGGTCCCCATATGCCACGTCACCACTAATCACAATCACAACTTTTCAGAGGTCTCCTACTACATAATATATTAGAGAAGCCCTTTTTAATATTCTCAAGGCCCACATGGAGGTCCCACATTGTTGGGTTGTGTTATATTCTTTCCACGTAGTTAACAGGAGGTTTGAAGGGCACCCGTAACCCCACTTTACGGGGTCCGGGGCAGCGCCCCAGAAAATTTTGGTTTCGGACACTATGTTAGGTTGGGCAGACCCACCTATGGTTTTGTGCATGATTTTCACACGTGTTTTTTGGACGGGATGGTTTTTGGTCCATGGTATTGGATGCGATGGTTTTCAGTCCATGGTATTGGACGTGATGGTTTTCGGTCCATGGTATTGGATGCTTTGGCATGTATAAATATGTATTGTAACATTGAAAGGAATATAATGAAAAATCAAGCTAGTAGCCCTGGTTTTGGGATCTAGGGGAAAATCTCTGTGTATATGTGTTTTATGTGTTATGATCTCGCATTGTTTATTTTCTGTGTTTTAGAATTCGTATGTAGGTAATTTCTGTACGGGGTTAAAACCTACATTTGGTATTAGAGTTGTTTTGGCTTCAAGGGGACGCCTTTGTTGCTGAGGGGTTTTGCTCGGGCCTGTGGTAGACCCTGTTCAGTGGGAGATCTGCAAGATCGATTCTGGTGGAAAAATAAGATGGCGAGCAGTGGAAAGATAGAGATCGAGAAATTTAATGGGCATAGTTTTTAGCTGCGGAAACTCAAGATGGAGGATCTGTTGGTGGATAAAGACTAGTGGATCGCGGTAGATCTGGGTACTAAACCAACGGGAGTGTCCGATGAAGAATGGAAGAAGTTGGATCGGAAGGCAAAGAGCACAATACGATTGTGTGTCTTAGATTCAGTTGTTGAATGTATCAGGGAAGCTACGGCGAAGGCTTTATGGGACAAGTTAGGGACTTTGTACCAATCTAAATCTCTGGTGAATAAACTGTTCCTGCGGAAAAAGCTGTATAACCTGAGGATGAAAGATGGAGACTCGGTGACAGAGCATCTGAATGCATTTAATACTGTGGTAAGTCAGTTATTATCTGTTGATATTAAAATTTCAGATGAAGATAAGTGCATCAGTTTGTTGTGTTCTCTACCAGACTCGTGGGATAGTCTGGTTATTGCAATAGGTAGCAATGCAACTGCCTTACATTTTGATGAAATAGTCTCATCCTTGCTGATGGAGGAGATGAGACGGAAAAATATGGAGAACCAAAATGGTGATGCATTGTTTGTATGAGGGCAAACCCCGAATAGAAACAAAAATAAGTCATCGAGTGGGAGATCTAAATCTAAAGGGAGTTCTAAATCTCCAGGAAAACCTATAAAGGTGGCGTGCTGGAAATGTGGAAAGGAAGGGCACTACAAAAGGGACTGTAAATCTAAAGCTCCTGACAAAGGAAAGGGATCTGATGAGGCTCCTTCTGCAGAGGAGAAAACCACTTTAGATGAAGGTAGGGATGTGTATTTGGATTCTTCAAGTACACATGTAGATCATGAGGCATGGTTGATTGACTCAGGTGTGTCCTTTCACTTCACTCCCCATAGAGAGTGGTTTTGCGAGTATGATAAATATGATGGTGGTGATGTCTTCTTGGGGGATGACAGGAAGGCTAGAATCGTTGGTCGTGGAAAAGTAAAGTTGAAGTTGCAAGGTGGAAGGGTTAGAACGCTTCCAAGTGTTCTACATATTCCTGCATTAGCTAGAAATCTAATTTTTGTTAGCAAGCTGGATGATGCAGGTGTAAAAAAATGTTCAAGAAGGATACCTGCAAGATGGTTCAAGGAGCATTGGTATTGATGTGGGGAGTTCAGATTGGAACTCTGTACAAGCTGCAAGGTAACACTGTTATTGATGGGTGCAATAGTTCTATGGTTCTTGAAAGTGGAGCAGAAAATCTAGTGGTCTCTGGAGAGAAGACCATGCCGTGGCATCAAAGGCTTGGATGTATTGGAGAAAAGGGCCTTCAGATACTTCATGGTAAAGGTATGGTAGAAGGTATGAGTAATAGCTCTTTGGATTTTGATTTCTGTGAAAATTGTGTATATGGGAAGCAGAATCGGGTAGTTTCCCCTTTGGTAGTAGAGGGCGAAACAGATATAGAACTTGTGCACAGTGATGTGTTTGGACCTTGTAAGGTTCCATCACTGGGTAATTCTATGTACTATGTATCATTTATAGATGACTTCTCAAGGAATACATGGATATATTTCCTTAAGAAGAAATCTGAAATCTTTGACAGGTTTAAAGAATTTAAGGTTCTAGTGGAAAACCAGACAAAGAAGAAGGTAAAGGTGTTGAGGACAAATAATGGTGGAGAGTTTTGTAGTAAGGAATTTGAAGAATTCTGTAAGAAGTGTGGTATAGCACGGCATAAGAATACTCCATATACAACTCAGCAAAATGGAGTTGCAGAAAGAATGAATAAGACATTGATGGAAAGGGCAAGAAACATGCTCAGTGGTGCCGGGTTAGGATAAGAATTCTAGGTAGAGGCGATGGATACTGCATGTTACCTAGTCAACAGGTCACCTTCATCAGCATTGGAGGATAAGACTCCATAAGAGGTATGGACTGGTAAGAAACCCTCTCTTTCACATCTGAGGGTATTTGGATGTGATGCATATGTACATATTCCAAAGGAGAAATGAATCAAGTTGGATAGTAAATCTGAAAAGTGCATCTTTATTAGGTATAAGGATGGTTTAAAGGGTTATAAGCTTTGGAACCCAGTCACACGGAAGGTTGTGTACAACCAAGATGTGATGTTCAGAGAGGTGAAAGATGTTATTAAACATGAAGTCCAATGAAAGGAACCTGAGAAGATAGAGTTTGAGCTAAAGGAGGAAGAATCAGACTTTACAGCAGAGGAGGAATCAAAAGATAAAGAGCCACAAACTCCGGCCGTGAGAATATCAGTTCGAGAAAGAAGGCAGCCTGAAAGGTATAGTCCATCTGCTTTCTGTTCAAATTTTTCTTTATCTATTACTGACGATGATCCCAGAACTGTGAAGGAAGCAGTAGATTCAGAGGATGGAAAACTATGGAAAGAGGCCATGGTTGATG